>JAXQQM020090187.1:0-37101 GCA_034641835.2 Pinus albicaulis
AGACGAAGAAGCTGGTGGGGCTGGCAATAGACTCTGTTGTGCTCCAGATCCTGAAGCACCAGGAGCTAAAGTAGGCAGACCACGTCCTCTACCGATAGCAGGGGTAGGTGGTGTCACCTCCTCCTCCTGTTGTTGCTCCTCCTCCTCCTCCTCATGAAACTCATCATTGATTCATCGCTACTAGAAATGGGATCATCAACAAGAGATACATAAACATCATCTAGCTCAAAGTCTTCAGACTTGGATTGCTTAACCTTATAACATGATAGAAATTGAAAAAGTTTAACATGCCTAACCAATGATTTTGGTTTGAGTGAAGGGTTCATCTCCTCAACCTTAAAATGCGGTAGAAAAAGATTAACATGCCTAACCAGTTGTTTTCCTTTGAGTGAAGGGTACATTCTTGTTAAGGCCATAGTAGGGGAGTTCAACAATCAATACCACCTGTTGTCGCACTGATTGTTCAGGGCACCGCGACAACGGCTCAGACTGGGGGCTGTCACCTCTTATCCCCAATCTCTCTCTTTAAACTGTCTCCTTGCAAGTTAAGGGAGGTAGACCCTATTATGAAATGAAGGATAAATCTAGGAGACACAGCTAAAACATCAAATGCTTGATAAAATGAGCGAGAGTCCACAGATCTAAATTAGATTTTACGTTAAGACCAGTGCCTAAAGGAGTCAAACGAGATCCCGCTATGCAATTAGAAACAAGCAATGACGATTAACTGCTGCTTATAATAAAAACACGATTGATGATGATGATATTCAATTAAAAACACCACAACCATGAATGCCAGGATTTAAAATGCTCAATTAATTTCGATCCAGACAAATCAACGATTTTATAGTCAATCTCAAGATAAAAATTTAAAAGGCTCAATGACTATTTAAAATATTTATATTTTTGAAATTTTTTATTTTTTTATTATTTTATTATTTTTGAAGTCTAAATCTAAATCTAAAGAAAAGTTCTAAAATGAAATAAAATTTCTAATCTAAAAACTAAATTAAATCTGAAACTAAAAGCTAAGATTAAAATCTAACTCTAGAGTTAACTAAATAAAAATTAAAACTAAGTTGAAAAATTAAAATCTAAAAATAAAATCTAAAATCTAAAACTAAACGTATAAAAACTAAACTAAATGAAACAAAATAAAATGAAACCTATTTAATTAGAACTTACGCTATGAAATAAAAAAAAAATGAAAATTCAATTCTACGTCTAACACTAAAGTCGAAATGACAATCTATAAAATAACAAAAAAAAACTTACGCTATCCTATTAACATTAAAACCTACGATATCAAATCGAATTCTATTAAACTAAACACCAATTCCTAAATGAAAATCTGAAACAACACAAAAAACAAAAAACAAAACGAAACGCGGGTTTTACAATGTCGCTGTTGTGTATGCGTTTGTATTTTTTATTTGTGTTGCAGGTCGACTGGTCGGACGCTGGACTGCGGGCAGATTTGAATGCGGAAAATCGAGATCGATGGCAGATTTCGAAACGATCGCTTTGCTCTAGTGGACCTATGTAAATTTTTGTAGATGTTCTATGCTTGATGCAACTTTACATTTTCTTCAATATCAGACAGCAATCACATAAACAATAAAGTAAAATGTTGATAGAACATACCAGTAGATCGACAGAAGACAAGCCATAAATGTATAAGTGTGTTGGTGCATTATGGCAGTCAACAAGATGCTTCAACTAGCAAAGTCTCAATATGGTCAGCCAACCAACAATGTCACACAACCTTCTAAGACAGCCAAACGGTCAACTCAAAAGTAAACCCAAAAGTCAATGATGTTAGTCAACGGTCAACGCAAATAGCAGCAGCAGCTAGGTCAACGCAGAAAAGTCAAAGTCAACGTCTTGCCTCGAGAATAGTGCCAGAAAATGCGGATTAGGAAAATTGAACTTTTGGGAGAGTTTCAAGTCCTTTTGACCTTGCATTGACCAAAGTCAATGCTGGTCAAAGTTTGCTGCAGAAACCCTAGACCAAATCAGAAATGTGTTGCTGCTGGAAATTTCCCACGTGTGGAAAGAAGAGCCACCAAGGTCATCGAACCTATCAGATGAGGAGAGAGAAATGTGTGAGGATGAGATGAGTGAAAATGTCCTCCAACGTTGACCAATATATATCCATCAATGAGGGTGTGTGACACAACTGCTGGGGCACAAAACCTTCAGGCCGACCTGCACATATTTTGAATAAATTCAAAATAAATGTTTTGCTCATCGGATCAAGATGATCTTTAGATCGATCTTGCACCTCTCCGAAAGAGGAGTCCAATAAAAATATTGGCATCTTCATCTGAGCATCACAACATGGAGTTTGGACCTAGTTGTCCAAAATTAACACTCCCTCTCAACTAGGGAGAACTCCATCCACCTGTGCAATCCAAACATCATGCGTCATCCCGCTGTAACTTGCTTTGATGGCTTCTTTATTTCAAAACAGAAGTTGGTCAGTCACAAAGACATCATTCCCGATAGACAGATTCAGCCCAGAGGTCCGAAACCTCTATAGGACTCACAAAGAGTCTCATACCCACCCGAAGTTGGTTTACCTGACCCAAAGTCAGTTGGAGGTCCGAAACCTCACTATACTTGATCCCAGATCAAGTGGTTGGACCGTGCCATCCTAGATAAAGAGTACGACAATCTCTGATGCATCCATCAGTCTTTGCTACTAGTCTCTAGCTTTTCCCACCTCACTGGCCAAATAAGAGGTACTTCCCATGAGCCCTGAACTCAATGGGTAGGATGCATACGGGGCACAGATAATGAGAGGTGAACCAACTCAATCATCACAACGGTGGGGCAGAAGCACACCAACAAGGTTCGGCAAGCCTAGCCATGTGGTTGCTTATAGCTCCGAGAAGCTATCCCCAAAGCCCCCCAGAGCCCCCAGAGCTGATCGTCCAACAGGACCCTCAGCATAGGGTCATTCCACGATACAAAGACTCTCACGGAAGGTTAGGAACTTGACCTTCCCCAGGGCCTTTGTGAGAATATCCGCGACCTGCTCATCAGTTCCTATATGATCGAGCCTTACGGTGCCTCGCTGTACCATATCCAGGATAAAGTGGTACCTAATATCAACATGCTTGGATCGATAATGGAACACGAGATTCTCGGACAACCGAATCCTACTCTAGTTATCACAGAGTATCACGGTGGTATCTAGCACATGCTTGAATAACTCACTGAAGAGCTTTCGCAACCAAACTGCTTCACAACAGGCCATACTCCCTATAATGTATTTCGCCTCCGCGGTGCTCAAAGCCACCAACTTCTGCTTCTTGCTCATCCATGATATCGAAGTAGATCCAAGTGTGAAGCAGCATCCCGATGTGCTTTTACGATCCACCACACTGCCAGCCCAATCGACATCAGTATATCCAAGGAGTGTCACGCTCCCGGCAGTGTATCTCAACCCATGGTTTATCGTGCCTCGAAGATATCTCCACAGATTCTTGGCACCAACCCAATGAGTGTGATGAGGCTCAACCATATGTTGACTCAAAGTGTTCACTGCAAAACATACGTCCGGACAGGTGTTCACTAAGAACATCAGGGCCCCTACGAGTTGATGATACTCAGTAGGATTTGCTAGCACGAGCCCAACAGCACTGCCACTCAACTTCTTAAAGTTGAGCTCCATCAGTGCCGACACGAACTTATAGTCCACCATACCAAATCTTTCCAGAAGCTTCACAATGTATTTTCCTTGAGAAAGGAAAATCTCACCAAGTCTCTGACAGACCTCCAAGCCTAGGAAGTAATGCATTAGTCTTATGTCCTTCATCTCGAACTCAGCAGCGAGCTCCCTCTTGCACTGATGAATGAGAGGGTCAGCACCTGTCAGGAAGAGGTCGTCCACATACAACACCAGAATGAGAGGCTTCTCTCTATGAACCTTGAAGTAAAGGTTTGGATCAGCATTACTACGAGTGAAGCCCAGCTTCATCAGGTAGCTATCTACCCTCTCGTACCAAGCTCTAGGTGCTTGCTTCAAGCTATAGAGGGCTTTCTTCAACCTGTAGACATGGGTGTCCCGATCTTGGACTTCGAACCCCAGAGGTTGCTCCACATATACCTCTTCCTTTATCGCACCATGCAGAAATGCGGTCTTCACATCCATCTGATGAAGACTCCATCCTTGCGTAGCAGTAAGGTGATAGATCGGATGGTGGTATATCGGGCCACAAGTGCAAATATATGATCATAGTCTATGCCTTCCTTTTGAGTGAAGCCTCGGGCAACGAATCTTGCCTTGAATTTTTCAGCACTTCCATAAGATCCATGCTTGATCTTGTAGAGCCATTTCGAGGTGACAACTGCTTTGTCCTCCGGTCCTGGAACCACATCCCAGACATCATTCTTCATTATGGACTCATACTCTTCGTGCATAGCATCCTTCCAGACTTGACGCTTTACGACTTCCTCAAAAGATCCAGGCTCAAATTGTGCAATAGTACTCATGGCTGCTAGATACCCTTGGTATCTATTCGGCTTCTTGCTTTCACAGAATGTCCCCCTTGGGGCCATATGTCCCTCGGCATCCTCGAGAGTGTCCCTGAGCCATGATGGTCTCTTCCCTATTGAAGGAGGTTGATCAATTGGGTACATCGATCGTTCAGCATCGAGCATCGTCTCATCCTTCGGTTCTTCTTGAATTCCAGGCCTTGCTTCATGATCTTCCTCAAAACTCGAAAGATTGACTACTTTCCTCAGGGAAGCATCTTCGTCAAAGGTAACATCGTGGCATATCACCACCTCCCTTTGACCAAGCACATAAACTCTATAGGCCTTCGAAGTTTCGCCATAGCCCACAAACATTCCCTTCTTCCCAGAAGCATCCAGCTTGCTCCTCTTCTCTTTCGGCACATGAAAATAAATAGGACATCCAAAAACTCTAAAATGTGAGACGTCAGGTTTCTTACCAGAGAAAACCTCTTCGAGACTTTTGGAGTCCGGAGCGAAATGCAGGCATCGGTTTTGTATGTACATAGCAGTGTTCACAGCTTCTCTCCACAGAAACTTCAGTAGACCCTGGTCACATAGCATGGCACGGGCAGCTTCCACAATGGTTCTATTCTTTCGTTCAGCAATGCCATTCTGCTCAGGAGTATAGACAATTCTAGTCTCCCTCTTGATGCCAGCTTCTCTGCAAAAGTTCTTGAACTCGTTCATCTCATATTCAGTGCCATTATCGGTCCTCAGTATCTTGATCTTCTTCCCTGTTAGATTTTCCACCAGGGCTTTGAAGGTACGGAACCACATGAAAGCCTCATCCTTCTTCTTCAAGAAGTATATCCAGGTTTTGCGAGAGAAGTCATGTATGAATATCATATAATAAGAACATCCTCCCAAGGATGTCACGGGCAGCATCCCAGATAGATCAGAATGTATCAATTGCAAGACATCAGATGTCTTTGTCACACTTGAGAGGAAAGTTCCCCTTGTATGCTTTCCTTCGGCACAACCCTGACATACACCTTCATGATTATTTGTAAACTCGGGCATCCCTGTCACCACCTTCCTTGCTTCGGGAAGGGCTTTGTAGTGAAGGTGTCCAAACCTTCGGTACCATAGTTTAGTCTGTCGAATAGTATCACATGTCATCACTCCCAATGGACTTCCTCCAACCTCGTAGAGTGTATCAACTCTAAACACAATCGTGATAGCTTCCTTGAAGTGCTTCTTCCAGATGCGTAGCTTCCCATCAATGAATGCCACATTGAAACCTTTGTTTTCCATGACCGATATAGACACAAGGTTCTTCTTCAAATTAGGTACATAGAGTACATCCTGCAAGCGGAGGACTTGACCTTAAGACAAGTGGAGGGTCACAGTCCCTGTCCCTTTCACGGGATATGTGGCATTATCTCCAAGGATAATTTCCAGATTAGTATCCTTCTCAACCATATGAGAAAGTGCTTCCTTGAACCAAGTGATATGCCTTGAGGCACCATTATCTATCAACCAGACATCCATAGTGTCAGGTGGAGATGCAGCAGAGAGGCCAGATACAAGAATGAACTCATTTCTTCTATCAACAACATTTGATTCCTCATACTTGGAATTTCTCGACCTTTTGAAAGGTTGACCATTTCCGTCGGAGGGAGCCTTCCTCTTTCCCTTGAACCTGTTGTTCCTTTGATTGCCATTCCTTCGGTTGTTGCTGTTATCATCGAGAGAGAGAATCCTTCTTGAAAGGGCATTCTCTAGCATAGTGACCTAGCCTATGACAAGTGTAACACTTGCCCTTCTTTCCTTGGGCCCCTGCTCTTCCTTTGTTTTGTGGACCACCAAAGTTCTTCTTTCTAGAATAAGCAGCGTAGGCAACATTTCCTTCATTTTCATACTCCTTCATCCTTGTCTCTTCTTGTACGCATCTCGATAGTACTTCGTCAAAGTCAGGTATCACATTGTTATTGAGAATGGTAGTGTTGAACACATGCCATTCGGATGAGAGCCCTCCAAGTGCGGTGAGAAACATCTCTCGATCAGCTATTGTCTCTCTAATAGCCAGCAGATTGTTCCTGATCTCGGTCAGCTTCAGAAAGTGTGATTGAACAGACTCATCCCTGCCTTTATTCAGATTCTTCAAATGATTCTTGAAGAATAGGACTTGATTCGCGTTGTTGGCCTTGAACGTGTGGACCAACTTATCATACATCTCCTTGGATGTGCCCAACTCAGAGATGTAGGCAACCAGACTCTTGTGAATTGAGTCGTTGATCATCAGCTTTGCTTTGATCTCCCCTTCTTATTCTTTGTTTTGGCAGCAGCAGTTGCAGTGGATGGAAGCTCTTGGATTTTACCCTGCACATAGTCTATGACACTTGGTCTTCCAAGTTAAGATCCAATGTCATCTTCCAAGCATGGAAGTCATCCTTCCCAGTCAATTTGTCATCAACCTTAATGCCAATGTAGTTTGAGGAACCCATCCTCTTCTTCGGTGATTGCTACAAATTAGGGCTTTGTCTTCACCTCAGCTTCGATACCATGTAATTTTTTGTAGATGTTCTATGCTTGATGCAACTTTACTTTTTCTTCAATTTCAGACAGCAATCACATAAACAATAAAGTAAAATGTTGATAGAACATACCAGTAGATCGACAGAAGACAAGCCAAAAATGTATAAGTGTGTTGGTGCGTTACGGCGATCTACAGAATGCTTCAACCAGCAAAGTCTCAATATGGTCAGCCAACCAGCAATGTCACACAACCCTCTAGGACAGCCAAACGGTCAACTCATAAGTCAACGATGTCAGTCAACGGTCAACGCAAATAGTAGCAGCAGCTAGGTCAACATAGAAAAGTCAAAGTCAACGTCTTCCCTCTGGAATAGTGCCAAAAAATGTGGATTAAGAAAATCGAACTTTTGGGAGAGTTTCAGGTCCTTTTGACCTTGCGTTGACCAAAGTCAACGCTAGTTAAAGTTTGCTGCAAAAACCCTAGACCGAAATCAAAAATGTGTTGCTGCTGGAAATTTCCGATGTGTGGAGAGAAGAGCTACCAAGGTCATTGAACCTATCAGATGAGGAGAGAGAAATGTGTGAGGATGAGATGAGTGAAAATGTCCTCCAACGTGGACCAATATATATCCATCAGTGAGGGTGTGTGACACAACTGTTGGGGCACAAAACCTTAAGGCCGACCTACACATATCTTGAATAAATTCAAAATAAATGTTCTTTTCATCGGATCAAGATGATCTTTAGATCGATCTTGCACCTCTCCAAAAGAGGAATCCAATAAAAATATTGGTATCTTCATCTAAGCATCACAACATGGAGTTTGGACCTAGTTTTCCAAAATTAACAACCTACCAAGGACTCGCCCTCCTAAAAGAGAAAACTCAAGAAAGAACAATCATCATTAGTCATTCCATTATTATCATTTTAGCATTGATTCATGAAAGGCTCTCTTCGCACCTCATGTAGCTCTAATTATGCAAAGAATGGTACCATTAAGCTTTCAAAAGGTTGACTTCCTCCAAGTGAAAAGAGTTCATAACTTAAATGTAGATGAAATGGAAAATGCAAGTGCCCTAAGGTCCAAAGGCTATCTATGGCAATTGGGAAGTACCTTCTATCCATCCTCAAAAGCCATCCACCCTCCCCAAATTAGGTGCAACATAAAATGTAATGAATATAGCTACTATAGGTAGCTCAACTAATCCATCTACCCTAACTACTATCCAGTGTAAGGTCGTCACTTCGACTAGTTGGGCAGTTGCTTGTGAGTTGGCTGCAACATCATCTTTGGATGAACCAATTCTATAGTCTACCCACCCAAGGAGTGAGTGGTAGCATAATATTCTCCTCAAGGAGCGGGAGTTCCACCATCATAATGGAAAAAATGTAATAGATATGAAATATATATTTCTCAAAAGTTCACATGGATTCCAAATGGTAGATTCTCACATATAAAAAATAGAGAAATTCCAACTACAATATGAGTTATTAGAGTAGATTCTTATTAATGGCCACAACTACCATATGAGCACTTATTGTCAAGGAGCACAAAAGTTTACCTGGCCAAGATTAATTGTTCATTAGGATTGTTTGTACCCGGACCAGTGGGGCTCCACTTGACGACATAGATTTCCTATGAACAAGTTGGAATTTTAAATAAAATTCCACGAGAAAAAAGCATTAGAATCAACCTTTTAGAATGATTATTTGCAATAACAAGTACCTTAGTATGCTCCTTGAGATCATGTAGACACTTGTGTTGCTTCATACTCCATATCTACATTGACATCCAAGAACACGTTATGAAATCACCATACAACTTAAAATTCCTTACGCAAAAGGAAGTTCCAACTACCTTTGTTGTCAAGTCGTCGGAGCAAGAAGCAAGAAGTGTCCCAGTAGGGTCCCATTTAATAGCATTGACTTCATCCTAAGGAAAAGATTAAAAACAATGAAACATCAACTTATTTACTAACAAAGGAAACGAGAAAAATGTAATAGCATTGTAAACTCACCGACTATAAATGTTTCTAGAAATAAATAAAAATAAATGAATTCCCAACTAGTGTGCCAACGTTTCATCCCCTTATACATTTGTGTCTTTCAGTTACTTGCATACACCTGTATCTACTCTACATTAAGAAATAGAAGAGGAAATTTGCTTCAAAGGGAGCCAACACATAAATGCCTAAACAACAATCATATGGAGGTTTCATAATGCTAGAATATACAAATAACAGTCCCACATTTTACATACTAAATGCAAATAAACTATAAATAGAAAAAGAAGAAAGAGTTATTCAAAAGGAACTTAAGTAATGTGGCCCATATTCCTCATCCAAGAAAAGAAAACTCGTAACAAGAAAGTTATCACCAATAACAAAAAGACAAACTATCAAGAAGACAACCCCTCAGAGATTGAATTGTAAATAAAAGCAACAAACCTGATGCCCGGAAAATGTTTTGATAGGGTGATTTTCCCTGAATTTACAAACATATATCATCTTGTCTGTGGAGCATGTGGCAAAAGAGACATCATTGCACCAATCAACATCAATAATGGGTCCTGCACCAAAGATACATTCATTTAGCATCAAAATTTCCACTTTAAAGTATTAGCTAGTGTAAATTAACAAAAAAACCCAAGAAGAATGACATGGAAGACTTCATCTTAGATCAAGGACCAATAAATATTCTTACGTACCTGAATGAAACTCAAATTGTTGCTTTGATACCCCTATCTTGGCATCCCATATAATTGCAGTTTTATCTGCGCATCCACTAAGAAGGCAGTCTCCTTTCTTGTTCCATTTGAGAGAGAAAATGGGTCCTCTATGCTTGTTAAATGTGTTCCTCAATTCCCCTAGTGAAGGCACAAAGCAAGGCAAAACAAAGTTATGACTATGAATTGTAAAACCAAATCCATTACAAACAGAAGCAAAAAACATGGTTTAAAGAATAGAATGGCATGTCAAAAAAAATCAAATTCAGTGAGTATACAGCTAACACATAAAGAAATTTGTGAACATTCACGCAAGTTATAGCCAATCGTAGAATAAAATGTACACTAGGACATTTATATTCTTGGAAAATTAGTTAACATGACTGCACCAGGGAGTAATCCTCATTCTAGGGTAGGAACAAATCACATGTATGGTATGTGCACCAGAGATAGAAGAATCAAGACACGCACACACACACATATATGGGGTGTCATCCCATATGTCATCCTCCACACACATACTCTATAATGACATAAAGTTCATTGCATAGGTAGGCTAGATTAGTAAAATTATGGATAACTGTATGACAGACCATATGTAGGCCATTTGGCATGAGCCAAATTAAACATGTATTTGTAAACACGTGTGGTACTCTTTTTCTATCTCCATCATCATTTATCATCTTATTATTTAAATATCTCATTCATAAATTTGTTTATAAAATCTTGAATTTGGATTATATTGCTAAATCTGGTTATGTATGTGCATCCAGGTACATTACTTAAAAGAGGTTGTAGCGCTTTGTTCGAGAATAATCCATTGTGGCAAAAAAAAATCAAGTTCCAAAAATTTGTTAATTTATTAGGGCTTGGAATTGCCTCATAGAAGTAGAAAAAAATTCCACTAAAGAAGATGATTAATTTATATTTTTTTTCTATGCAAATTGAGGCTCAAAAACCCCACCAGTAGTCTAGCAACACCTATCCCCATTTCATAGATTATGCCACAACCTTGAACTGCTCTCAGTGTCTTTATAATCGTAACCTGTTTCTTGATGCTTCTTCCTTACTACTTCCTATAACCCTTTGTTTCTGTTTTGCAAACCCTCGTGGCCTCAATTTTCTGTGCAAATTTCAGAATTCTGTCTTTTTAATGCAATTTGAAATTTCACCTCACAGTGAAGGTTTCCTAGATCAAAACCCTACCAATATTAAACCTTCGGCCTGATCTGAAATAAAAATTACAACAGCAAAAAACTGACAATATTTCAATTGAATTCAACCCCAATCAACTAGAAAATTCAAGAGAAAGGATACCAACCATATGCCACAAGTTTCAGCCTTTTAGGGCACACTTTTCCAAGCATGGACCAAATCTGAAATCACTGTACTTACTGGACGTTTACAGCAGTAAATTTTGTTTTTTCAATTATGTTGTCATTGACGTCAAAGCGAGAGCATGTGCAAGATGTCATGCAGGTGCAGGATGTTGTCATTGATGTCCTAGATATAGGGTTTGGATTCCTTGGCCAATGGACATACCCCACACTTGTTGAGGTTTTTGATGATACAGACCACTGAATTTGTCTTGGAGACCCTCGCCAGTGGATTCTACTCGTCATGTGATTCTGTTGATATGTGGAGTGTCTCGTGGACCTTCACAGTTTGAGAGATATGCTGAGTCAAAGATTGTGCACCCAGCTAGTGGTCCAAAGGCCCAAAGTTTGAATGATGTGGCAAAGAAGATTATCTTATTGAAGTGATGATGTGGCAATGTTGGTAAAATTATTATTAGAAAATTATTAGAAGATGCAAAATTATTATTAGAAAATTTCAATTATTGAAGGACTTGTTGACCACTGGAGTGGCACCTGATAATAATGAGAAGACTCCATGCCCAAGGATGAATCAAAAGACATTTGTACCATCAAATATCATCAAATATCATCAGTTCAATAGAGTTTTTGAACTCTACTTCTATTTCTCAACATCTTTCAGTGATGCATAGATTCCACGCCCTACGAGGAATTGTAATAAGTGATGCTAGTACTGATGAATTTGAGTCAGTATTGAGTCTATAACAGGCCTAGGATGTTGGGACTCTATCAACAAACAAGTACACCTTGGAGTGTTTTTTTTACTTGGTTAATTATTCCTTCTTTTTAGCGGCGAATAATTTTCTAGGTTCTTTCACTCATTGCATTGCCCCAAAGCCGGGGTGATGGCTTGAAAATTGAGCACCTGACGCATCTTAGAGTTTAGAGTCAATGTATATTACCATACTAGATCACAAAAAAAAAATTCGTGGAATTTGGTTAGGTCTAGGTAATAATTTTTAAATTTTTTAGATTTCCCGCAGATCAAAAACTGCAATTAAATTTGTAATTGTATTGTAATAAGTGTTGTCTAGAGAAATTGTATGGGGTGTGAGTAATCAAAATTACACCTCACCCTCAACTTTCTACTATGACACACTTTGAGCGGTTAATAATGAATTTTGAACCCTCAAAACCCACATTTCCTAAGTTTAGTGGAAATTGTGGCATTTAATTAAGCTAGAATTAAATAAAATAGAGAAAAATAAATTATTTTATGTGACAAAATGACGTGGAAATGACTTGGAAATTATCCTAAGTCAAAGGATTAAGTCAACGGACATGTGGAGGATGACTGAGCACTCTGCATGATTAATTCATCTTTTATTTATGTAAAATCGAATTTTCCAGAGACAAAGCAACACTTACACTCAATAACAATCGAATTTACTAGAGGCAATTGAGCATAAAAGGAATATTCTTCTGGATCGGTTGACTAAAGACCAAGTGGGGACTTCTTCTCACGAGCTATATGGAGTGCAACAGCACTCAACACTGCACTCGGAGGATTTACGCTATTTGGACTGCACAGTCACTAAGAGCCACCACACAGCTCTCAGGGACCTACGCAAAAGATCACAGGGGTCAAATACAGGTACGGTTTGAGTTGGTTCGAGTTTGCGGTCACGAACTCAGTGTAGCACGAGACTTCCTCTGGCTTATGGATGAGTTCACTAGTTCATAAGTGAAATTGGCTTACCTTTACTCAGGTTTTGCTTCAAGTTCACTTCTCACATGCATTCGTCCTTGGGAATTGCTCCCGAATGTCTATATAACAAAGCCATTGGCTATTGTATTGTATCATGTTATGAGTTATTGGGCTTGAGGAAACTCTATCATTTTTGCATATCAATAAAATCAAGACTTTGGGGCTATTTAGTGGATGTTCTTTTGGCGTTATGAGGTGATTTCTTTCCATACTATTGCTATTGTATTTGAATTTGTTTATATGTTTGATCAGTATTAGTTTACATGTGCCATCTAGCTTGGATTGATGTGTGCAAGCTATCTTGCATGCATCATTGATTTAGAGTATTATTCTAAAAATTAGCTTGCCAAGTCATTTTCAGATGAATGTTTGGTTTATCTATTTCATTATGATGCTCTAATCCTTTTGCAGACTTATATTTGTTTAAGTGTGTAAGGAAGATCTATTCGTATTGTGTGCAGGAAATCCATCCAGGCATGGGAGAAGTCTCAAATAGATCAACTCACTCCTAGATTCAAAGTGATCCAAGACTCAGCGACTTTCAACCCCAAGTTTTGCATCAAATGAAGACAAAGAGGGATTTTCTCGTTCTCTAGCTACTTGATCATCTATTTTCATGCTTAAAATCTAAAAATTTCCATTTATAGAGCATCTTAAAGGCATATTTGCTACTTCAAGAGCGTTTTTCTAGACTATGCAAGAATGGGGGTTCGCTCCCATTCCTTGGGCTAGTGCCTTTGTATATTAAATTGTACTTTACATCCTTTTTATTTCAGCCTAACGTTTGATTTTATTTCGCAGCCCGCAAGCTTGAGCGTGAAAAGCGAGGAGCTTGAGGAAAATATGGAAAAAGGCAATTGATCATCCTTGCATGCGAAGGCTTCCAATACTTCAAAATCTGATTTTAAGGAGGCTATAAGCATCTTTGGGACAGCAGCAAACTTGATCTTTGCCATGGGCCTTGGAGCCTTGAAAAATTCATGTTTTGAAGGCTTTCTCTGTAAGTTTTGTTGTCATTTCTTTTAGGAGGAGATTAAGCACTTTTCCAAGCTCTTTATTCGTAGAGGGCCCTCTTTTTGGGCAGCTTTCTTAAAGGTTGTTTTCCTCATCTTGTAATCAATAATAAAATAACTCTTTTGCTTGAGGGAGCTTCGAATATTTTTCCCATGGTATCCTCCTTCATTGGTTGAAGAGGAAGGAATTTCTTGGGTGGATTGATTGATTTTCTGATTTTCGCTTTATGCATGCTAATGAATTAACAACTAATGCACTCCACATCCATCTAACTAAATTTCAGTCAAATTAAACTTACATGCATGAGCCCCAATGCTACAAACTTGAGCAAAATCTCTTTTTTATGTGTAAGCAATTCGCATGGTTGGCAAAATTCCATTGATTTAATGTTTTGCTTCATGCATGTTGAGGAACCATTGAAGCACCCTTTTATAAGAACTTATTTCATTCCACTTGCCATTAAAATGCTACAAAACATATAAGTTTATTCATTTCTCTCAAAGTTTGTTTTATTATTGAAGCAAGCACCATCTTATCTCTTGTAGAAAATTTGCATGTATCATTTAAATGAAATTAATCAACATTCATTTCACACGAGCAACTCATTGAAACTTACCTCCAACATAAGTTGGTTGTATAGACCTCTAGAGACCCTCTACTCTCGTATTGACTTCTCACTGTGAGATCCACATAATTCGGACGAGGTTGAAGTCTGAGAATTGAAGAGTTGAATTGAAACATTTGTTGTAGAGAAATTTTAACTAAAATGAACCAATAGCACTCTTCATCACATTTCTTTTTTTATGGTTGTTAATCTCATGCTAGTAGTGTGATGCTTACTTTCTAATTTCGCAAAGTTTAATTTCATATTCAACATCTAAATTTTTTGGTTGTTTCAAACTATGACAAGATATGTCTAAATATTGAGATTTGGTTATCCTGTAATCATTTTTATCCTGCAAATATCTTGTGCTGACATCTTCTGTTTCCATTTCAGGATTATTGTGTTCTCATCTTTTGAGCATTATTCTTGAACACGTTATTTAAGGCACCGATTGAATGGTTTGATATTATTATTTCAAAGCTGCTTATAAAATGCTCATAAATCTTTAAAAATAATTCAATTTCACTCTAACAATTCTCCAAAAACTCCAAAAAAATCTTTAACATAGTTTTTCTATTAGGGACCACCCCCCATAGCTAACTTAGGAGATAGCTTAAACGGAGATAGTCGGGAGTAAGTGACAGCCCCTTCTCTGAATTCTTTGCCACCAACCACACCTTGTGGGGTTAAAGGCTTTTTCCACTAACTAGTAGGTAGGTGTAGGTGGCAAAGAGAATTAACATTTTTTGGCGCCGTTGCCGGGGACAAGTGTTCTTGTGCTTGGGATAACGACTCCACTCAATTCTAATTTTGCAAGAGTCTCTACTAGGAGAAATTCAAGTGGTCTAGTTAGCTCGTCTCCTGATCCTGAAAGGGTTTTTAGAGAGAGGTTAAATAGATTTTATCATAGTAGAGCTCTTGCTAGTCTTGCGCAAGAGGCTATTTCTTACATTCATTTGTTGTTTTAAGAACAGGTTGAGCCTAACATCATGAATGATCTTTTTTCTCCTTGTAACTTTACTAACATTAATGGCTATCCTCACAATATCCCTGACAAGGCTATTGAAAGGTTGCCTTCTTTTCAAGGTAACAATGCCATTAGCGCTGCATCACATGTGAAGAACTTTAATGTCTGCATCTAAGTGGTGTAACGTTGCTAACTATGAGGATGTAAAGATGAGGCTTTTTGTTCTCTCTTTAGAAGTGGATGCTCTTGATTGGTTCACTGAGCAACCTGCAAACTCGTATGATTCTTTGCAAACAATTGTTAATGCTTTCATGGGAAAGTATGGAGAGAGAAGAGAGAATAGTCATCTGATCAGTGCCATTAGCACCATGAAGAAGAATGAGAATGAAACCATGGAGGAATTTAACAAAAGATTCAATGAATTGGTTAAAAGCATCCCTACAACTGTTAAACCTCCGGATGAATTTCTCTTATGCTCATATTTAGATGCTTTTGGGGTGGATACCGCTTATGAGTTGAGAAGGAACCTACAACTTTGGGTATAGCTCAAACGGAAGTCTTGAAAATGGAGAGGGCTAGAAAGCAATCAGGAAAATCTGAGATTCCTGGTTACAGTAGAGGGCCATCAAAATCAAATGATTCCAAAGGCAAGGGCAAGGAAGAGGCTACCCATGATCCTATTAAGGAGTTAACCCACCTCATCAAGACTATGAAAGCGAATCACACGAATCAAATGAATGCTATCCAAAAATGGTTGGTGGCCATGGAAAGGAATCAAGCGGAGAGATTCCCAAATCGATGAAATGAAAGATGGCAGAATAGGGGTCCCCCTAATGAACATAGGCCACCAAATCCAGTTGAGTCTACTAACTTAGTTTATGATTCAATGCCTTATTGTAGACCATGTGATGACTTACATGATCAACTCACTTTTCCTTATGCAAGAAGGATCTTAGATGGAGAAGTGGCTGGAACAAGTGAACAAATCAATGTAGTTGGAAAAGAACATCATTTGTCCTTGGATAATTGGATGGGAGTTATGGAAAATAGTCAAAAGATAAGTCAGAAGTCCCCATCCTCCTATAGTGTGAATAATTTTGAAGAGTTGGATAGGATCACTGAGTTGTATGGAGAGAAGCCTTCATCAAATCTGATTTTAGAGATAGCCAAAAACAAAGAAAGGGCAAGAAACAAGGAAAGAAATCAAAATGCCCATAAAACTTTCACTCCACCTACATCTAGATTAAATATTGATTTAGGAGGATGGATAAATAGTGCAAAGATTTTGGTACCTGTGACTGAAATCATGAAGACTCCCTCCCAAAGATATAAGTTGTTGAAATCCATTGATGCCCCTAATGGAAAAGAAATGTCTAATTTTTCTAAAGATAGATATGAGGATGCCCATATCACTTTTCAAAGTAGTGATATGTGTAGAGATAACAGAGACCATCAACCATTTTTCATCACTATGTTGGTCAATGGGATGCTTTTGCACAATTGTATGTTTGATTATGGGGCATCATCGTGTACCATGACTAAGAAAGTCATGAATCAGTTAAACCTGAGGGTCTCTAGAACTTACCACAACATTTGTGCTATGGATTCGAAAATTATTGAAGTTTGTGGTTTGATAAAGGATCTTCAAGTCCACTTGGCAGTTCATCCTGATATTATGATCACCATGGATATTGTAGTGATTGATGTGCCTAATGCATGGGGATGTTATTGTCTAGAAAGTGGGGAGCTAATATAGGGCATAGTTTGCAAATGGATTTAAGTTATGCTACCATCCCTAATAGTGAGGGCATCATGGTTAGGTTGGATAGGGAATTGGAGAGAAAGTTTCACGTGGAAAATCCCAAGGAGCCTCATAATGAAATTTTGTATGAATCTGATGACTTGGGAAACTATACTATCTTGGCTAATTCTATTGCTCCTTTGGAGAAGGAGGTGGAAAGTAAGAAGGATTGGGTATGGCACATGAATTTTGATGGTGCCCATTCGAGGTTTGGTAAGGGTGCCGCAATTGTCTTTACCTCCCCCCTTGGTCATATATTCATGTTTGCCTTTAGGTTGGAATTTGATGCAACTAACAATGTAGCGGAGTATGAAGCTTTGTTGTTAGGTCTAGAGTTGGCAAAGGACTTGAACATTAAGATGCTTTGTATCAAGGGGTATTCTGATCTAGTCATTCTTCAAACAAAGAATAAATTTGCATGTAAAAATGATAGATTAAAGAAGTATCGAAATGATGTCTAGGATAACATGGAATATTTTGATGCATTAGATCTTCAAGCAATTCCGAGAGAAGGAAATAAACAAACTGATGAGTTGGTTGTTGTTGCATCTACCTTACAGCTTGGAGAGAACTTGATGGATGATAAGATCAAGATGGAAGTTGTTTTTAAACCATTGGTTCCTAATAATGTTGAGCATTGGAAAATATTTAACGAAAAAAGCCAGGTGATTCGTTTTTTAAATAATATAGAAGAGTTCTCTGATTTCAAAGTTGGCTACAAAGAAGAAGGTTGTGATTATGAGGAGTGTAATGTTGTGTCAAATCCCACTCCTAGGGATCGCATAGCCATGGAGCAGATGTTTGATAGAGATGAAGTTGTAAAGAGGAAAGAGGATAAGAAAATTGACCCAAGGGAATTTATTGAAGTAAAAATTGGTACTGTTGTCGCACAGATTGTCAAGGCACCGCGACAACGGCTCAGATTGGGGGCTGTCACCTTTATCCCCAATCTCTCTATTTAAGTTGTCTCCTTGCAAGCTAAGGGAGGTAGACCCTATTAGAAATGAGGATGGAGAATCCAGGAGACACAACTAAGACATCAAATACTTAATAAAATGAACGAGATTCCACAGTTCTAAATTAGATTTCACGTTTAAGACCAGTGCCTTATGGAGTCAAACAAAATCCCGTTATGCGATTATAAACAAGTGACGATTAACTGCTGCTTATTAAAACACGATTTGATCACAATGATATTCAATTGAAAGACACCACAGCCATGCATTAAAATATCTTAAACCCACAACAATATTATCACAAGATGAAAATGCCCGAGATTTGCAATATTTCCAGATTTATGATGCTTCAATTAAATTCGATCCATAAAATGTTTCTATAGTCAAATCTTTAGATAAAAATTTCAAATGCACATTTGACTATGGAAAATTTGAAAAATAAAATTATATTTTTGTATTTTCTAAATTTTTAGGATTTTTGGAATTTTTTTTTTTTTTTTTTGAAATCTAAAAACAAAAATCTAAATTAAAATCTAAATTGAAAATCCTAAATCTAAAACTACACAAAGATGAAACGAAATCTAAAGCTAATCTAAATCTAACATCTAGACTACACTAGAAATTTGAATTAAACTAAATCTAAAATTAAAAGGAATTAAGTCCTAAATCTAAAATCTGAACAAAACTATTAAAAAAAAATTTAAATCTAAAATTTAAAACCAACTAAAATTAGGCTATCATTAAAATCTAATCTAAAATTGAAAAAGATCAAATCCAAACTAAAACAAATAAATAAATGAAAACAACAAATTTACAAACTAGCCTAAAGTCTAAACTGAAACTAGATTTAAAATCTAAAAAGAAAAACTAACACTTTACAAAATAAATGAAATCGAACCAAAACAAAAATAATGCGTGTACGTTTAAAATTTTATGTGCTTATTTTTCACTGTTCGTTTTGCAGGTTAGGGCACGATGGAGCCAACGCACAAAAATCTGAAACGTATTCGTAAGGGTTCACATTCGTTTTACTGTTTGGTGTATTGCAGGTTGGACGCGATAAGCTTGACTTCAAATAGCTTCGACGGCAGAGACGGTGGCACGATGGCACGAGAAAAATCCGACGGTGGAAACGCTGGCTTGCAGGAGAATGGAAGGATGGGCAGAATCGATTTGCTGAAGAGAATGCCTGGACGTTGGATAGGAAGATCGAAAGGTGAATGGGAAGGAGGAAGGACGTGAAGGGGGAAGAAGATGCTCGATGGAAAGAAATGAATAGCTGTAACGCAGCGTGAGGAGAGAGGCAAGGATAAGGCCGATATCAAATGGAAAGAGGTGGATGGCAGGGAAAAAGGACGAGGGTATGGAGCAGCGTAAGGACGGAATGCAGAGTTCGATGAGCAAAGACAACTGTGGAAATGGAAGAAATGGGACAGCAGAATGAACCCTGGGAAATCGATGGCAGCGCTTGCAATGGATAAACCGAGTACACACAAATTCTCCAGCAAATTTTAAATTTTCTTCATTTAAGCTCAGATCTCTTGCTCCCTTAAACCAAAATAATGTTCAGATTTGTCCACAGTGGGGATCCTGAGGCCAGATCTGGCCTTTAAAGGCTAGATCTGCCTTAGATCTAAAAAAAAATTCCGATTGAACCCCGAACCTGCAAGAAACTAGCCAGATCTGAAGGTACACACCAAGAAACTATTAAACCCTCACAGATTTGAAAATTTTACAAATATACAAACTAATTTACAGAATTTAAAACCCTCATGGTCAGATCTTAATTCATTTTAGCACAATTTTCAGAAATTTAAAATTTTTTGGGAGAGGCACAAGCCTTTGAAACCCTGCAAAATCACAAATATCGTAAGATAGACCTGGAAATTTAACAAATAAAGAGCTTATCAGATTTATGTTTATTGGGAGTCGGCTGGTCCAACCGAAGACTTCCCCAGACGCCCAATCTTAAGAAAAATTTGCCTGCACACTTAGATCCGGATCTTAGATCGATAGAGATTTAAGAAAACAACATGAAACCTTTGCAGAAAAATCAGAATGTTATTTTATAAACCCAGAAAACTGCACAAGATACCTGTATGCAGATTAATCCATGAAGGCCATCAACCATAAAATACAAGAAACAAAGTAGCAGAGTTTAGAGACAATTCACCACATAGATCTGAGAAAGAACATCCAGATTTGTAACCCCAAAGTCTTTATGCTTTATTCCTCAAAAAGTTTACAAGAGCTTCTAAGAGCAAGTGCACGATCCTGAGATCGGATGATTCAAGAATGAGAAAGACCCCTAAATTTATAGGACAAGATCTCTAACGGCTAGTTTGGATGATCCTCGTCAAAATAATCTCAACCGTCCAAAAGATTTAATTATCTTTTAATCCGGAGCGTTGAAATTAAAATTTTGGAGAAAAAACGAATTTATCATTTAATTCAATTTTAATTAACTCAAAAATATTATTTTTGAGTTAATTACCCCAAAATTTTGACCTTGACTTAACCACCAAGGCCCAAGGGTCCAATATTTCTTAAAATTCTCAATATTCCCTTGGCCTGGGGCTTTCAAAATCATTTTCCAAGGACCCACAAATTTTACCTTTAAAGATTTAATCCTAACTTAAAACCCTAAATTAATTAAATTTCTGGTTTAAGATTTTATCAATTAATTGACCAGAAAATTTAATTAATTGACTGAGAGGGGATTATAATTATTTTTCCAACCCTCTTTTACATAAGATAATACATTTACATACATGAAGGGGGAATACCCATTCGTATAGACCCTCAAATAAATACCCAAGTCTGCGACTCAAAATATGATCTAGTAGACCAAGTAGTTCAAACTACTTTTACAAGGACTCGATAGAACACTAAGACTCACTTAGTATGCTGATGATAAAATCCACCCTAGCTTTGGGGTGAGGCTGGACGGAAAAACTCTGCCGATCACTTTCGTGAATCAATGAGACAAAAAACCTCCTAGGATGGAAGTCATCAACAACATACTAGGCTTACCTAGGTTGTTACATACATGGACGGTCTTACTTAGATCATTTACATCATAAAATGCAGAATGGGTTTACATCATTATAAAAACTATCGATCGGCGATGAAATCTGGATGACACGAGCCTTGAACATGATAAGTCCCATTTGAAATAATGGGAGTGTACTGCTATGGGGTCATTGACAAAGTGTGGTCAACAGGTACCCCCCATTACCTAAAGATTAACAAAATATGGAAGGGCACCACAGAGGAAGAAACGAAAAAGTTAATAAACTTACTTCAAGAATATAGGGATGTCTTGGCCTTTTCATATGAGTTAAAAGGTTATAGGGAGGATGTTATGGAACATACTATCCCTCTTAAGGATGAAAATGCCAAACCCTTTATGGAAAAACTTAGGCAAATAAACCCTAAGTTAGCCCCCTTGGTGCAAAAGGAGTTGCAAAAGATGCTTCAGGATAGAATTCTAGCTCACACTAGGCATTCCACATGGTGTTCAAACTTGGATATTGTGAGAAAGTAGAATGGATCAATCAGGCTATGTGTGGATTTTCGAAATCTTAATTTAGCTTGTAAAAAGGATAATTACCCTTTACCCAATATGGAAACATTGTTGCAAAGGGTAACAGGATCTAGAATGATGTCTTTATTAGATGGATTTTCAAGATATAACCAAGTCATCGTGAAGAAAGAAGACAGGCATAAGACAAATTCACCACACCCTGGGGTACTTTTGAGTATTTAAAGATGCCTTTTGGATTAGCAAATGCTGGAGCGACTTTCAAAGGGCTATGGACTATGCCTTTAAGGGTCTAATTGGGAAATTCATTGAGATTTATCAAGACGATTTAACTGTCTTCTCTAAAAATGGAATTTCTCATATTAGCCACTTAAGGCAGATATTTCATAAGTGCAGAGAGTATGGGATATCTTTAAATCTTGCTATATTTATTTTTGGAGTGACTAAAGGGAATTTGCTTGGTCACATCATCTCGAAGGATGGGATCAAGATTGACCATGAGAGAGTTGAGGCAATTCAAAAGATTCATTTGCCTCACAATATCAAAACCCTTCAATCCTTCTTGGGAGAGATCAATTTCCTTAGGAGGTTCAATCCAAATTATGCTGGAATTGCTAAACCAATTCAAACCCTTTTAAAGAAAGATGTTAAGTTTGTCTGGGGAAAAGAAGGGAGAATAGGTTTTCAGGAAATTAAGGATTCTATTGGTAAGGCACCTGCTCTTGTGAGCCCTGATTATTCAAAGGAATTTTTGATTTTCTCTTTTGCATCTGAAGATAATATTGTTGGAGTGCTGCAGCAAAAGAACAATGAAGGGTATGAGCAGCCTATTGCCTTCATGAGTAGATCCCTTCAAGGTTCTAAGTTGAAGTATAGCACCTTGGAAAAGCAGGCTTATGTCATAGTCAATTCCCTTAAGCAAATTTAGAGTTTATGTGGGGTATTCAAGAATAATCGTGTATGTCCCTCACTCTGCAGTAAAGGATATTTTAACTCAAGCTGATTGCTTAGGAACTCGAGCCAGGTGGGTCTCTAAAATTCAAGAGTACAATTTAGATATTTACCAAGCTGGTAAAAGGCTAGGGATTGGCCAAGATCTTGACTAAGGGGAATGAGAAAGCGTTAGGAATGATTTGTCAAAATGATTTGGAATTAACCTCATCAGAACTTCAAAGATTGAGTCAACTAGAATGGTATAAAGACATTATTTATTACTTGCAAAATTTGTCATGTCCTAACCATTTAGTTGGCCATAAAAGAAGAGAGATAAGGCTTAGAGAAACTAAGTATTGCATTGTGAAGGATGGTCTAGGTTAGAGAAATCCAGAAGGGGTAATACTTAGATGTGTTGATGAAGTTGAGGCCAAAAAGCTTCTATCTAAGTTTCATTCAGGATTTTGTTGAGGACATTCGCTGCTAAGACTACTACCCATAAAATCTTAAGAGCTGGTTATTTTTGGCCTTCTATTTTTGCCGATGTGCGCAAGTATGTTAGAGGTTGCCAAGCCTATCAACTTTTCACTGGGAAGCAAAAGTTAACTTCTTTGCCTCTGCAGCGTGTGGTCGTGGAAGCTCCCTTTCAACATTGGAGGCTTGACTTTATAGGGAAATTTAATGAAAATTCTGGTAATGGCTACTCATGGATTTTAAATGCCACTGACTATTTTACTAAATGGGTAGAAGCCATCCCTATAAGACACACCACCGACAAAGTAGTGATGGACTTTCTTGAATATAGGATTATCACTCGTTTTAGTGTCCCTGCTAAAATTACAACGGATAATGCCAAGCCTTTTAGCTTTGTTGAATTCTCATATTTCTACTTTAAGTATGGCATTGTCTTATCCCATTCATCAAACTACTATCCTCAGGGTAATGGTCTAGCCGAGTCTAGCAATCAAAAATTTGATAACCATAATCAAGAAGATAGTAGGGGATAATAAGAGAGCATGGGATAGCAAAATTAAATATGCTTTGTGGGCTAATAGGATTACAAAGAAGAGTTCTACTGGAAGGAGTCCCTTTGAACTAGTGTATGGCTTGGACATTACCCTTCCTGTGCATTTGAGGCTCCCAGCTTACCAATTGCTACAGAGTTTTACGTCTGATAAAGATGTTGTGCAACATAGGATTGATCAAATTGTGGAATTGGATGAAACTAAGAGAAACGCCTTTGAAAATTGTTGTAAAAATCAATGTAAGGTAAAAAGAAATTTTGACAAATCATCTAGGAATAGAGGTTTTCTAATGGTGACGTGGTTTTACTTTGGGATCGCAGGAATGAAAAGCCAGGTAATCATGGTAAGTTTGACAGTTTATGGCTTGGACCGTATATCATCAAAGAAGCAGCGGCCCAAAATTCTTACCATTTGAGCACCTTGGATGGAGAATCACTAGAGTTGCCTGTGAATGGCCACTTGCTCACGATGTTCCACAAAGAAAACATTTAATGCCATAGGGCATCCTTTTGTATCATATTTCTAACCTTATCCCTTGTCAATTTTGTTTAAATAGATTTCTTTCATGAATAAATTGATATTGTATGCTCTTAGAATAAAATTTCCATTTATGTACTTGATTTTATTCGATGATATTTTGAATGGATAATGCTAATATATATCTTTGGTTGGTGGATGCAGATTCCAGGTCCTTGCATACTATCACTTCATATTTAGCATGCATCCCCATATGGAGCCAAATGTTGACCACTGGAGTGGCACCTAATGATAATGAGAAGACTCCATGCCAAGGATGAACCAGAAGACATTTGTACCATCAGATATCAGCACTTCAACAGAGTTTTTGAACTCTACTTCTATTTCTCAACATCTTTCTCTGATGCACAAATTCCACGCCCTATGGGGAATTGTAACAAGTGATGCTAGTAATGATGAATTTGAGACAATATTGAGTCTGTAACAGGCCTAGGATGTTGGGACTCGATCAGCAAGCAGTGAATAATTTTCTAGGTTTTTTCACTCATTGCATTGCCCCAAAGCCGGGGTGACGGCTTGAAGGTTGAGCCTTGAAAATTTCATGCTTCGAAGGCTTTCCCCATAAGTTTTGTTGTTTCATCCGTTACTGAAACGGATTCTCAATCATCCCCATCTTTTCCCTGAAGTGAACAAACTGTGTTCTCCCTAGCGCCTTGGTGAGAATTTCTGCTACCTGATCTCCCGTGGGAATATACTGCAACCGTACTGCTCCCCGCTGAACACAGTATCTGATAAAATGACACCTGATGTCGATGTATTTCGACCAATCATGAAAAAAAAGATTCTCAGAGAGCTTGATGCAACTTTGATTATCACATAAAATATTGGTCGCCTCTTATTTCCCATAGTAATTTGGTAGTCCATACGTTCCTCTTGATAGCTAGAGAAATGATCTCTTTCCCCAGTCATAGGGGTTGAAGCCCCGCTATCAATATACCAATCATCTGATGATGTAGTGTTAAATAAGCACGCACATTCGTTTTCCAGCCTAGAGGCCAATTCTAACAAAACTTGATCTTTTGTCTTCTTTGTGCTTTTCCATTCTCCGGCAGTTTCTACAGAAGGAATGTGTAAGCCCTTAGGGGTACGATTTTCTACCAAAGCAGCACCACGAGTTCCCTTTGGCGTAGATCATCCTGCTTCATTGCCTAACCTTTCTCTGATACCATGTGAAAATTTCAACTTGAAATCCCACTGCATTATCTGATGTTATTTCTTCTACTTATTATTCAGAAATAAGTTATTCGCAGAAATATCTTCAGTAAATATCAAAATAAATTCAAATGCAGACTCCGTCATACAATTACTGAGCAAAACAATAAGAGGAAAATATTAGCAAACGAATGACACAGATATTTTGGACAATTGTCCCCGGAAAACCCAATGTGGGAAAACTCGTGCAGCAGATGAGGTTTCTATTATTCAGCAGTAATCTTCTTGTACAATTTACAATCAGCAGTAACGAAGAGAAATTCTCTATGATAACACTAGAGAAATTCCTCACAAAATAGTCTGATGAGAAATGACCTCGGAAGGACCCTCCTGGACCTCCTGCATCACCACTACGCTGGCTATTCATGGGCACTGCACAGAACTACGTCACCCTTCTGCAATGTTCCCTTCCTGCCTCTGCATTGTCTCTTCGTTGCATTGTGTCACCTGCTCCTGCACCCCGGACTGCTGCCGAACCCTCTCTACCTCTCCACCTGCAACTCTCCCTTTGGATCGATTTCCTCTTGCCGAACTTCAGCCACTGAGAAAATCGATTTACTCGGGCAACTGAGTATCTGCATTAGTGTGTTTTCAAAATGACCCTCAGGTCTTCCTTTATAATCTTCTCATTGAGATATCAAAGGCCAAGATTAGATCTCTAATCAATGGTTAAGATCATAACTTGACTTGATCCGTGTTTTCTAGAAGATTCACACTCTATTTTATTAATGCCCTTTAATTATTTAATTTCCCTAAGTTTAGACTTAGGGTCTCCATTAAAATAATTAATTATTTTAATAAAACATGTTCCAAGTGGAATTTCCACAAACGATTTCTGGGTTCTTTGGAATACATGTGTCTAAGACTCTCCACAAATTTTGAGACTTAGAGCACTTCTGATGCTACCAAAAATCAACACCTAATTCATAAGAAATTGTTATAGGCCTTGATACTATTGGAAAATTTTACACGTGTTACTCATAAAGATAATGAATGAATGAATGTTACTAGGGGATCATTTGCACCCTTGAAAATCCATAATATTTGCCATCGAAGTATAAATGTCTCAAGTTGTCGTGTAGTTGCATCCATAGATAGTGAAGTTGTTGCTTTAGGCCTCCTTGAAGAGCGAAGGTGACAAAGTCAGCATCATTTTGACTCAAATCCACCCAATAGATACGCATTGGTCTTAAATCCTAATTTGATCAACCAATTTTCTTATTTTCTTCCCCTCTCCCATCTTCATCCCTAACCCTAAAGGGTCTTCTAGGGCCTGTCACCCACCACTTCGTGGGTGATATCCCTAGAAGAATTTTTTTCTCCATGATGGACCTCAGCCAGTAGCCAGCATCCCTCAACTAGCTTGTTCTGCCACTTCTCCGCCACCTAAGCCAGCCATTTGATCCCTCACCCATTTGCATTGATTGTATGTTTGAAGGTGGGTCTCCCGAACCTAAAGGTATGTCTTGTCATTTGGTAATAAAGTATTGGGTTTAGTTATCATGGACACTTTTGAACATGGATTGATGGGGGGATTCAGCGTAAAGAGTGGGATTAGTTTGTGCTTATGTCCCCTTGACCTCTTTTGGATGTTACCCTTTCACTTTAGTCCAGTGGGATCTCCTTTACTGACCATTGGGATTTAGGGTGGTTCTCCTTGGGAAACCCCGACTTCGGTTGTGTGGTCCAACTGCCATATCCACCTACATCACCCTTTTTCCACTCACTATGACCCTATTCATCGTATCTCCCACCTGGGTCCACATTCCCTCACTGGGTCCACATACGGTTAGCCTCCCCTCTCCCATGCCCCCACCTTGGGTCAGGTCTGGAACGATGCCCTGGAGGTTGAAGCAACTAAAAAAAAAAAGCAAAGATGGCCACATTCAACAAGAAAATGTACCACAAAATACAAAAGATGGCTAGGACAAAAATATCTAGTACGTGGGCAAAAGCCAATACATGAGCTCTACCCCATTCCCATTGCCATCACCATGGTTCCATAGGCCCTAGATGATCCTCCTTTATCATTCAAGAACCCATGATTGTCCCACCCCTGGCCAAAAGGGGGGTATTCACTGCTATATCTTACACATCATGCTCTTGTCCTTTGAGCCCCGAGCAGTTAATCAAAGAAAAATCGTAAAAAGAAAAAGGCATATAAAGAAGGGTGGAAAAATCAAGGCCAGGGCACCTCATGTATCATGATTGCTCCCTCCTAAACGCTACATACCCAGGTGTGGGCTTCCCTCTTCCTATCTACCCCTATATGCCCCTATATGTGGCCCAGGATTGCCCCCATCATTCCTTACTCCATTTCACATCTTGATCATATGCCACCACCATTTGAGGGATGGATCTTGGACATACTATCCCCACTAAAGGATGAAACCACCTAATAAGGTACTTGGCTAATCCCCCATTGGAGCTTGGAGACATTAGCACATCCCAAAGCCCACTATGGAAGGGCAGGCCATTATGAAGTGTCCACTTGCTGTCCATGGTTTGTAAGCTCTTTTACTCGATTACTCTGATGACTTGTTGTACTGGAGGGCTAGGGGATGCATTGGATCTTATACAAGATTGCAGATGGTGTTCATTTTGGGTTTCGTCTCCCTATACAGGGTCTTAATCCTCCAGAGGGCTACATTGGCACATGTAGGGTGTGTGTCGAGAGCCATGGGCCTCAACAGCAGTAGACAACACTCCATGGATCCCTACGGATGTTCAAAGATTGCTAGAGATCCACCTTTTGGACGAGGAAGATGCATTTGGTACATTATGCCCAACTGACCCCACAGGTGCACCACACACTTGGCAGGTGTCTTAGGGCTTGTGCGGTGACATGAAAACATTTATTCCAGCATCTGAGCCCTTACAGAGGGTCTACAGGCATCTTCGATTCATTTGGCCCATGAGGTCAGTTGTGTGCCCCCACATTCACAGGGAGCACCACAGGTTTATTGTTTGGAGAACAAGAGGCCACCCCCTTGTCTGTTATTTTTTTAAGGTCCCATGCATCATTATGGCAGTCATGGACCTCATCATGCCTCTTAGAAGGCCCTACGACATCAGTGGACCTCTTGAGAGGCTAATTTTTTCATGTATGAGCTAGTTTGGTGGGCTTGTCACCAAAATTTAGGGTTACTTGAACATTATTTTGTTTTAAGGGGCTAATGTAGGCCCATTAGCTAAATCAAATTTCGACTTGGTGTATAAATAGGAGTTAGATGGATTCATTTATATCATCACTTGGATTGGAATCTCTCTCTCTTAAGAGAACTTCCCATTTTTTCCTTGGTGGAGATTTTTGGATGAAGGATGAATTTTGATGGATGGATTTGGGTTCTTTGTATCTTGGAGCTTCTTATATTGTGAATGTGATGCTGGTTGGATATATTATCTAACGTGTAAGTGCAAATTTGATGTTATTTTTCTTGTTGCTACATACATTTGAACTTTGCTATGATTAGTGCTAAGTGTTGCATGTGTTAAATGTGGAATTTTGTGTCTATTTAGCGTATCTATGTGTATGGGCCACGTTGGATGAATGAAATTTCCTAGAGATCGTGTTATCTTGACAAGCCTTCATCATTTGCAAGAAGTATAAACGTTTTGAAGTCACTTTGCTTCTCTAGCCTCTAACATTGGACAAAGTTGACTTTTAAGCCTCCTTGAACAAAGCAATACATTCCACTCCTTAATCATCCTTGACTCCATATCCCCAAGTGAAAGTAGGCACTGATCCTCCACAGGGTGATCATTTTAACCCCCATTTTAACCTTTTTCTCCCTTTCTCCTAGGTCTAGCCCCATTAGGTCACCTAGGGCATCCGTTTTCCCAAAAAACTTGCCACAGGAAAACTTTGGTCTCCTAGGGTCAACTGTGTTGGTGGGTCCCCCAGGTCTCCTCAAATTTTGAAGAAATTCTGATGGTGGAATCTCGGGATATCTCAAGCCCTAGAAAGGCCCCTAAAATGAAGTTACATTCCCAAAGGGAAACCTTTTCCTAGAAAGCAAAATGAAGAAGATAGACCACGCTCATCCCAAGTCTCGAACACTTTGGCTCCCACAAATGCAGTTAAACAAAACTCATCCTGTGAAGGCGAGCAAAGTGAGAGTGACGAAAGTGATGATGATGAAACAAATGAGCAAGCCAATCTCGTTGAATCCGATGTATTCAACATTTTGTTTGGGGTTCATGCACTCATCCTCCAATTAATGAGGTCAAAATCAAAGATGAGAAAAAGGAGCTCGTTCTTAATGTTCATGAAGTGAATAGAAGATTCGAAGGGGTGCAATACTCACGAAGAGACAAAAATAAGAGCCCCACAACCTCCAACGAGTCTAACAAAGATGATCCTCTTCCTAAGCAGGACCCTCTTAAAGTCGTCCCTTCTAAAGATCCTCCTAAATATAAAGCCTCTTCAAAGGATCCTCCTAAACAGGACTCCCAAGCCAAAGCCAAGCCTAAGAAGGGATCCCAAAAGGGTGGGAATACCATGAAAAAAGAGAAGGGAAAAACAAGACTCAATATCAATATGGATATTGCTATTGGAAAGATGATCGTGCATGTTACTCTAAAAGAGATTGCTAAAATTATTGAACAACAGCAGCAAAGTAAGAAGTCTCTGGGTTTTGAAGAGGAAGAATTCCTTGAGGAATTACAAAACATTCATATTCCCGATCGCAACCCCGAACATGAACCTTTTATGCTCACTTTGGTTGTTAATGACCTTTACTTGCACAATTGTATACTTGACTCTAGAGCTTCCGCAAACATCATGCCCCTAACTGTCATGGAGCAATTAGGTCTTAGCATCACTCGGCCATATAAGAAGGTGTGTGGTTTCAACTCCAAGCTTTTGGAGGTGGAAGGCATCATAAAATACCTTAAGGTTTCTTTGGCCAGGAACCCCGACACAGCTCTTCTCATGGATGTAGTGATCATTGATATCCTTGATGTGTGGGGGATGTTGTTGTCTAGGAAATGGGCTGCTACCGTGGGAGGTAATCTTCAAATGGATCTATCATATGCTACCATCCCACAATCCAATGGAACCCCATTTGTCCTTTATAGGGAACCCACATACTTGACTCATGTGATTAAGCCTGGACCATACTATGAAGCACACAACATTGAAAAGCCCTCTCCTATCCTTCCTTCACAGAAGGTTCGCATTTTGAAAAGGTAAAATCACAAACCAAGAAAAAGGTGGAAGCCTAAAAAACAATACAAGGTAAGGGACTTGGTTCTAGTAGACAAAGAATTGATACCCGTCAAGATTCATGGGAAAGTTGGGGATGAATACTATTACATTGCTAAACTCAACAACGAACTATGGCCTCAACCGATCAACTTAAGTCACATCACTCCTTTCCTTGATCCTTGACCTTGTACCACATGCATGTTAGAGTAGGATGCATTGCATGCTGATTTTTCACATTTGAAATAATGTCATATGATATTTCTCGTGATAGGTTAGATGCATTTAAAATAAAATTGCATATTTTTATTTACTAGTTGATTTTATGGGCTGACATTAAGCATGGGTGATCATTAGACACCGCGAAAAACATGCTTCTTTGTGTGTTTAGTCATTGACATGTGCAGGTGATAGGCCTACGGTGACCAAGAGATTGTTGGAGTTCTCGTGACCTCCCATTGGAGTAGCTTTTCTCACTTCTTCTAGAGATCACGTCTCAGTTGAAGCCAGATGTCACCCACCACTTCATGGGTGATATCCCTAGGAGAAATTTTTTCTCCATGATGAACCTCAACCAGTAGCCAGCAACACCTTGCAGCCCTCATGTAATATCCCGTTTCAGGGATATCACTAAAACTCAAGCAAACTCCAACCAGAGATGGACTGGGAGGGCGTTTACCAGATATTTCATCTCTGAGAAGAGGGTGAGATCTAGAGGCTACCTGGCCCTTTCCAGACTCTGTCTAAGAGTATGGGGAAAACACATACAAGTGGTATAGAACTAGAATGCTCACAGATAGAAAAATAACAATAATCCAAGCATACAATAGCATAGATAGAATGTATAACAAATGCTCTAGAAATATAGAGAGAGAATGCTAAGCCATTTTATTATACTGAGAAATATAATGAAGTACAATAGGTGATCAGAGTGATGGCACCTAGACTTGCTCAAGGCAAGTGAAGAAATACTCTCAAAATGACCCCGAAATTGCTGCTCTCTGAACTACGACCCAGCTGCTGGAAAACTGCCGCGTAACTGCTACTGCTGAACTGACAGGATTTGGGGCTAATCCCCTCGTCGGAATGAGCTGAAAATCTAGAATCCACCTCTACTCACCTATCACAGCAAAACCCAGAAATCATATCTGAAATCGCTGACCCCCGAAAAACACCCCCTTGGGGAATTACGCTGACCTCCAAGGCTCTGCGCAGAGGCTGAATAGAAACCACTGAAATGCAGCCTCAAACTCCACCAAAATCCTCCAACAGGCAAAGGCTGGTACCTTGCTCAATCTCCAAGCTCAAAACCCCTGCAAGAACTCAATCCGGAGCTCCCCTAGAATGGACTGTGTCCTCCCTCTCAAGACTGCGCAGTCTCTGAATGCCCAGCTCCGCAAGAAAACCCAAACATCAATCCTCCCACAAAACGATGATGAAACTACCTTGCCCGAGCAGGCACTCGAAGTCCCCCGGGGCTAAGGGTGAGATCTCCGATTGGAGACACTCGATGCACTAAACAGTGCTGCAGACAGGCTAAACAGCCAGCGTGCTCAAGAAGTCGGAGTGACTAGCTCAAATGCATAAACTCGAATGACCAAAATGAGGAGGCTCTCCTCTCTCTTATAGCGTTGGCCTCTCTCAAACCCTAAGGCCCACCTCCTCCAACGTGGCCTCCCTTTTGCCACGTGCTCCTCTCCATCTGCGCAGTCCCTCCAAGTGTATACGTGGGCCCCCTCTCTACGTGGTCTTTGGCCCCCCCTTGGCTCCCTTTAAGTTACAACGTTGTGCTACTAGGGAGTGACTTTTATTCCCAAAGTAAGTTATGTCTCCTTTCACCCACTTTATTTTTATTTTAACTTTATAAAGGCAAAATTAATATTTCCAATTCGCTGCTGCTAATTGGGAATATTACAGTCCTCCCTGCCAAAAATTGCTTGTCCTCAAGCAATGCCTGAACAAGCCTTCTCTCTAGCTGATGCTCCCCACCAACACTGCAAAATGTGCCTGGGTCCCAGATGCACCACTGAATCTTCCCTGTCCTCTGCATCACCCTGATATGAAGGGATCTCTCAATGCCAGGATCCCAAACTGATCTCTCTCGGTACCAACCAACCAACAATCCTCTCGGATCCCATCGCCTCCATGGCCAATAATCACCCAAGTCCCACAGCTCGGACTGCGCACTGCCTCTGGCTATCACTGATGCTCTAAGAGGTGCAGAGCATGACCCCTGCTGCACTGTATCTGTGACGGTGTAAGCTGTCCCATCAACTGTGTACCAAATCATCACCTCTCTCCAATCCAAGTCTTGACTCAATCCCACGCTGATCCTGCTCTGCTGAAATCGGGATGGAGCGCTGAAGAAACGACGACCTGTGCCCCCCTGCCAGCTGGAATCTGTAACATCTACTATGTCCAAGGGCCCCTGCTCCGCTGTGCTCCCTATGAAGAATACCGTACCATCGAGAGGGTACCAACTCATGATCTCCTGCCAGTCCATCCTGGAAGAAGAATCCGATGTAGCAACAACAACTGCATATGGAACACGCCTGGAGTGTTGCCGCCAGCCTATAATCAACTCCCACTGCTCTGCCCTGTCTACCAATGAAAGTTGCCTGTAGAAGGAAGCCCCCCTCTCTATAATGGGCCAAAGTGGGCAAGATATGTTGCAAGCTCCATCGATGTACTCCTGGAGAATGCTACCCACTAAAAACACTGTAGCTCTGCTGACTACGTGTACATCTATCTGCGCCTCATCCCTGTGTCGACCCACAAATGGATGCTCCACCATATCCAACAGTTCCTCCCACTCCTGATCAGGAATGTCATGCTCCCGCTGTCTACTGGCCCCCTGCAAAACAATCCCATCAACCTCCAACACCTCCAGAGGATATGGTTCTGCAACTGCTGTCACCGTACTCGATGTCAGTGCATCTGACTGCCCCACCTCAATGGCTGACCCCAATGTTAGCCGCATATCCCTCATCGGCTCAATGTGGGCGCCCATCTGGCTCTCCCCCAAAGGAATATCGTGCCTGATGTGAATAGTGTCCTCCTCTGTCGACTCAGGCTCCATCACCTGCTGCTCTAGCTGAATCGTCACAAGTGACTATTCACCCAGAGTATCTCCCGCAGAGTCCCGTGATTGCTCACCCTCCTCAGAAGCGTCCTCAACTAATCCTATGGACTCATCTGAAGAAGAGTCCTCACTCTGACATACGGAAGGAATGCCCTCTTGTCCTGCCTCCGTGTAACAGCGGAAGCTGTAGATGGAACACTGTAGCGGAAGACTTGTATGCTTGTAGGCTTGAATAGCAGAAATAGCTTTAATTATAAAAATACACGGGGTATTTATAATAATAATATTTTATTAATAAGATATGACATGATTGAATGATTACAATGAGGTCCTGCTTTTATACCCATGCAGGTACCTTTTCATGAACAGGCATGTCTTTTAGACATGTCTTTTCAGCTAAATTAATCACTAATTACATAATTACTATTTGATTAACTAGTAATTACATTTATTTCTATTTATTCTATTAATAGCTATATTTATTACTTTAGTTATGAATTAGATTCATAACATTGCCTCTTTCTTCGAAAAGCTTTGTCCTCAAAGCTTAACTTTTCGGCAACTTTCTTCTCTTCGAATTATCTGCGGGGCATGTCATTCAAGGGTATCTTCCTTGTAGAATTCTCTCTAATACATCCTCCTTGAACTCCATATTCTTGTTACGTTGGTCATCTATTTTTTTTTTAATTAATTTAATTAATTAAATAGTAGTTTTAATTAATTAAATTAATAAATTTTTTTTAATATATATATATATATATATTATATCTACATATATCATTTTTTTTTAATTTAATTAATTAAATAATAATTTTAATTAATTAAATTAATAATTTTTTTCTTTATTATGATATAGATATATATATGTGTATTGAATTAATTAAATTATATAATCAAATTAATAAATTTATTAATTACGATTATATAAATTTATTAATTCTGTTTATGAGCGTTGATTACGTTTAACCCGGCGGGTCACGACTTTTAATTTAAGGCATTACGACCATTGGATACCACGCAAACAACATTAATTTTCTCTACGCAGATAGCATTCAATCGCAGCTTCTGACACACCGTTTTATACGCCATTTCTGGTTGACCCACAGGAGCGATAACAGAAGCAACAATGGTAACCTGAAGCGGAAAGGGGGGCAAGTAGTCTGCGGAAGGTGGAAAAACCGGCGGCAACGGGAAGACGACCTGACAATCTGTTGGTCGGTGGACAGTTGGCCGAAAATTCCGGCTTGCCATGTTTTCAAGAATACATTCCATTCCGACTCTGCAATTCTCCTACTATTCTCATCATCTAAATTCTGCTTGAAAATGTTTCATTCACGAACTCCTGCTTCTTCAGAGGCAGTCACGTAATATAAAATCGACTTACTGCTTTGTTGTTCGGGACTAAGCTTGTCATTCCCGAGCTGCATCAACAAATGGTCAGGGTTTTCCAAAGAATCGCTGTTAAGTGTATTATATTCGCTGGCCTCATCTATGCGGTAACAACATTTGGGAGTTCTACCATCAGAATTTAACGGTAGGTCAATTTCTAGAGATACTGGGTGAGATACTGGGTGTGATTGTCTTATACAGGGCATCGGCCACATTATGCACTTTATCTTTGTGTGCAAGTTACAGCAGCACTCCAACTCAAGCCAAGTACTATCCTTCGTCTCCTTCCCATGTTTATAAAATATATTCCGCTTCGGCAATTCACTTAGAGGATATATCTTCGTACATTTCATAGCGGTTTGAATATATTCCTCCACCACTGCTGCTGACGTCTTCTGTAATCTACCATTTCCTCCTCCGACAATCATCACTTCTACCTCTATCTCTGGGCATTGTTGCAGGCAAAGCTCTTCCAAAGAGTCCAGAGCACTAGAATCCTTGGGGTTTATTTGATTTTGACTAGCATTTCCTGGAGGTAAATGTGCTACGTGTAAAAGAATAATTTTGTCATGGTTAGTGACAGTATGGGAAAGAACCCAAATCAGAGCTCTCCTAGCTTCTTTTGTGGAGTCTACCACGACCATAACTTTTCTTTCCCCACCAGAAGAACCTTCACCCAAAAACGGAAAAATATCCTCAAGTATATTGCTGCCATCAAGACTAGGCCCTTTAGTGAAGGACTTAGTGAAGGATTTAGCTTTGGCAGGAGATGCATGGAACGAATTCTTGCTCGCCATTATACTTCCACCATTCAAAGGGCTCTCTGATTCACAAACATCTATATTTTTTGCCTCAACTACAGAGCTTCTGCTGCTAGGCAATGAGAATTTCATGGCATCTGGATTACTTCTGACTGTTTTAATATGACCACTGCCAAGTTCAATTACTTCTTTCTCATAATTCACTTTTTCTTTTTCAACAATTTTATGAAATTGTTCACCTTGTTTCTCAACAAAATCAGTAATCTTGACCCCTTCATCAACTACAACTGTATTTTTATTTTCAGTTGTCATATACCTTTGACTGTCACTCATGTCACCATCTTTATCTCCATCATCATCATAAATGTTTTTTTCAATATCTTTGTCTTTTATTTGAACGGTGGTGATTTCATTTTTTGTATAGAAGGCACATATATGTCCGGCTAAGTATTTATCTCCACATTTCCAACATTTTCCTTCTTCTTTACTTTCAATACTAGTTGGTTGTTTTCCTTTTTTACGCATTGGTGGGGGAATATATTTAGTTGACTTTTCCATGGGTTTTTTACTTGATTTCCCTTTAGAAAAACTAACTGTTTTATTATTATTACTGCATTTTTTTTCATCTTTCTGTTTCTCATGTTTTTCTTTTCTATTATGAGAAATTTTTTTAAAATCTGCAGAAAGTTTTTTAAGATCTGCAGAAAATTCTGCAGATAACTTTTCTAAGTGCTCAACCTTTTCTAGAATTTTTCTAATTATTTCAGGCTTTTCACGTAATGGCACATTATATGGTAAATAATGTGCTCGAGCTTGTAAACTACGTTCGTAGGCTTGTAGAACGACGTTGTGTGCCATTCCTTCAACCTGTCCTCAATATGGCTCCGATACCACTGTAACAGCGGAAGCTGTAGATGGAACACTGTAGCGGAAGACTTGTATGCTTGTAGGCTTGAATAGCAGAAATAGCTTTAATTATAAAAATACACGGGGTATTTATAATAATAATATTTTATTAATAAGATATGACATGATTGAATGATTACAATGAGGTCCTGCTTTTATACCCATGCAGGTACCTTTTCATGAACAGGCATGTCTTTTAGACATGCCTTTTCAGCTAACTTAATCACTAATTACATAATTACTATTTGATTAACTAGTAATTACATTTATTTCTATTTATTCTATTAATAGCTATATTTATTACTTTAGTTATGAATTAGATTCATAACACTCCGCCACATCTCCACTAGGTC
>JAXQQM020067685.1:0-72636 GCA_034641835.2 Pinus albicaulis
AATAAATAAGGAGTTGTAAGGAGGAAAATGACAGAATCATACAGCCACAAGAGAAACGAGCAGAGGTTAATGCAATATTCCTTCATATCTTGTCACAATTGCATCGACAGGGGCCACTTCGGATTAGCCATGGGAAGGAGGACATAACTAATGGGGCATATGGCAGTAGGTCTCCTGATGGACATAGGTCAGAAAGAGATGACATAGTGAGAGATGGAAGGTTGTTGGATACTCCGGATAGGAGAGGTGATGGACACAGGGATTACTCTAGCTCTGATTCTGATAGGCATTATGATTTTCATTGTTATCATGCTTATAGGAGGAGTGATAGGGGATACTTGCTAGATAAATTTAAGAAATAAAATCCACATACTTTTGATGGAGACTTGAAGAAACTAGAAGAGGCAAAAGCTTGGATACTTGGGATGAAGAATTTCTTTGAGTTACATAATTACATAAATAATAAGAAGGCTAGAGTAGCTATCTTCAACCTGAGAGGTAAAGAAGATATCTGGTGGGAATATGTGAAGCAGGCCAGAGACAACATGACATAAGAATTTAGTTGGAATGATTTCAAGAGGATTTTCAGGAAGAAGTACTTGTCAGAAAGGTACTATGACGATAAGGCCAAAGAATTATATGAGCTAAAAATGGGATCTATGACAGATGAGGAGTATACGACCAAGTTCCTGGAGATATTGAGGTATGTATCATATATTAAATATGATAAGGCTAAAGTTTAGCGATTTGTTAGTGGTTTTCCATTAGCATTTAGAGATCATATTGAGTATGATGAGCCTCAGTCATTTGAGGAATTTATTGGGAAGTTAAAGCATTGTTATGAATAGTCAAAGCATAAGAATGAATCTCAACAAAGATGGAAAGGGAAAGATAAAGGTAAGGGTAAAAGACAGCCGAATAGAACAATGCCTCAGAATGCATAAGAGAAAGAAAATGTGGCATTAAAAAATAAGTTCAATGCATTTAGACAGGTAAATGGATCACATCAAAAACATAGAGGTGATGGTACTTATTGAAATTTGCAACAAGAAATAGTGAAATTGGCATCCAGAAATAACATCCAGAAAATGGCATCCAGAAATGCCTACCATAGAGGCTTTTTATTTAATTATTTCTTAATTAAATTAGAATAAATGTGTGTCAAATTTATTTATCCCTTAAATAAATTGGACAATAAATTGTAATCTTATCTCATAATCACTTGTAATAGTTAACTGAGTGTGATAGATTCAGTTAGCTCATGAAATTCGAGTTGAGAGTGGTTGGTGAGACATGTAGAGTGATTATATTTGTTTTAGAGTCCAATTTGCAGCTAGTGTATTAGTTTAATGTGTTAGAGTCGGTCCTTACAGCCCTCCGTCAGAGATCATTTCGCTTTTTGCATATCATTTTTAGGTGTCTCGCTCACTTCACTTCATTGCATTTCGCTAGGGGCATGCCATTGACTGACGAAAGGGTTTGGTCTTCTTGTATTCCCTCATGCTTGTACCTGCTGGGCTAATTAAAACTCCTCAAAATTCATCGAAGTTTAGTTCACGTCATTCATGGTCATAAATGATTATTTTGGTCAACAAGAGTCTTTTAGTTTCAGAGTCTAGGGTTCAGTCTTTCGATATGTTTAATAAATGCCCGCAGGACATGAATATGGTTTTCGAAGAGGTTCTTAGTTCAAATTTTTATCATCAAACACATTTGAGGACATTTCTTGTTCAAAACTCTGTTTTGAATAAGAAATTGTCGAATTCATTTTTTGTAATAATCATGTATTTTTTCCGCCATAAAAATTTCAATGCAGCCTCTGGTCTTTGCCGAAGTCCAAACACCAACATCCCTGCAAAAAAAATCAAATCATTTCATCAGTCCAAACTCAGAAATTCAGTGAAAAAGCCAAAAGACAGAGTTTCAATAAATGACAAAGTGCCAAAATGAAAAACATTACAAAATGGGTTGTGGAGAAGGAAAAAATTAAAACCAACTCTTGCAAGATATTTTCCAAGGCTATATAAATCAGTTGTGTCAAATTACATTCATAAATCTTCATAGCAAAGTCGAAAATTGAGTTGGAATAGCAAACTGGCATTTGAAGGGCCGTGACTGTGTGTGAAGAAAGAGGCGTGGCGCATAGGAACAGAGCGCGGCGCATAGGATTAATGCGGTGCATTGGGCCGGAATTTCCTTTGCAATTTTCCACAGGCGCGGCGCACCCAAAGGCCGCGGTGCATTGGGTTTGCGCGCGGCGCTTAGAGCCTCAAGGCCAAAAAATCAAATCTGCTTGGTGTGAAATCGATTTGGATTCATTGCTATCTCCTTCAAGTAAGTTATCCAAGCTCGTTCAATGGTTTTAAATTATGCTGCTGTGGTTTGGAAGCAAGGGTTTAGTGTTTGAATGGTGAAAAGTTTAAACCCCATGTTTACATCCAAAATTTCTCCAAGGGTTTAAAGGGAGGTCCTTCAAAACGTGGAATTTAGTGTTTCAAAACTTATTTCATTGACATACATGCTCTTGCTATTGAATATCATACTTGTCACAATATTACACCACAGTCCCTCTCCTATATTCACTATCCCATATCCCTAATACCATTTTGTTCCCATGTTTTGAGTTCCCAAACCCTATTACTTATTCCCAAATCCCTCCATTGACAAAGCCTAATTTTCAGACACTGCAAGGACTATTTCTTTGTCCTTGATTTCATTTGACTCATATATATGTTGCCATTTCATTTTCACTCTTGTTCCTAATAACTACCCCCCCATCACTACACTCATTCCTATTCACTTGTAAAATCCCCAAATCCCATAATTCCCCAAAGAGTGAGGTGTGACTCTTCTTGTCTTAAAACTCTTCCATCCCAACCCCTCTTTCCATTGTGACATTTTCCTACGGCCCCTTATCATATATGTGGCATGTGACATTGAAACATACACCAAACTCTTTTTTTCATCTGTATTAACCTTATATTTGTCTTGTTTAGCACCATGTAGAGGCAGTTGAAACATATGATGGGGATATGATCAAGATAGTGATTCATCTACAGAGGTTAATGTGCCAAGGAGGTCTCACAAAAGTGGCAAAAGTGGCAGGCATGTCAGGGAGGAACCCACTTCTTTGACCCAACTGCAGGCTTGCCTGCTTGCAATGGATTGTTTTCAGCGTCAGTCATGTTTCCATTATTGTGAGATGATTTCCCGAACTCAGCATCATCATGAGTTAGCTCGCCTATTTGTATTACATTTGCATAATGGTCGTGTAAACCTTGCTGGGGTGGATTTTAATTTGTCACCAGAGACCATTTCAGAGGCGACTAGGATACCAAACATCGGGGAAGAGTGGAATAAGCGGCAGCAGTTGGATAGAGCCTATTATGAGCCATATATTAGAGCTGGATATATGGTGGAAATTTGAAGTAGAGTGTTTCAGTTCCGATTTTGAAGGATATTGTCACCATTGATGAAACTCATATTAGTTATTTCGGTTGTGAGGCGCTTTTCACGCTTGTGTATGTCACATCCGGTACGACGGTGCGCTTCACGAGAGTGCGGTTGATAGAGCATTCCATACTTCATGTCTGCGTAACATAGAGCGTGTAGCGTTTCTGTATAGAAGAAGACTGACACGACTGACATAACAACATATATCATTACGCGTTTGATCAAAATCATGCATTGTTTATCGTAGCAATGAGAACATCACATGGGATGAGTTAATATCAGGTGGCTTCTTTGCCGGCTTTGCAGTGCCTCCCACAAATGGTTCATGATGAGGGAGAGCCTTCACATCAGTTTGAGTTTCCCGAGACTGAGCCTATCAGTGCTCCAGTGTGTGTGACATATTAGAGAGGCCACAGAGCCTTATTTGCAGCAGCACGACGAGTACTATCTCCACCAGGGGTGGAAGGGGTCTCATTATCTTCATCAACAACGCGAGTACTATCTCCACATGGTGTGGAAAGGGTCTCGCCTTCGACATCAGCACAGGTATAGGTTCAGGACAGAGGCAAGAGGCCTATGCATGATGAGGGCCCTTCAGGAGGCCAAGACACTGATTTTATACTCATAATTGTGATCACGAGCTCTCCTAGCTCAAGAAAGCCGAAAATCTCATCCGAGAGCAAAAGGCGAGGATTAAACCACAGCTGAATAAGAAGGCCCAGAGCTCGGTGGGTGATGAATTACTTGGAAGCGGTCTCAATAAATAGGCGGAGGATCGCACACACACTTGTAGAGTTGCGGCAAATCCGTGAAGATCGACAATTTGCCCGAAAGAGACCAGGTGACATGACACCATTTGAGCGAGAAACTTGCCTTACACATGTCAAAATTCATCTGGAGAAGCTCTTGGAGAAGGCCAACAGGGAAAAAGACATGCTCCGTCATATGAAAAATCACTATTGGGCCCACACGCACGTTTGCAGAGAAAAAATGAAGATCCTGAAGGCAAGGTTGAGCAAAGCACTGAAACGGCGAAAGAGGCCTGATCCACTCCGGATCTTGGCCGAGGCTTCGTTGGCTGAGCATGAGGCATGATGGGGGATCTTCACTCCGAATTTCAGCAAATTTGGAGAATTTTTTGTCATTTTTGAAAATTTTGGTCTCAAAACAGGTTTTTTCGCCCGACGCGTCGCGCCACCCGACGCGCGCTTATGATTGGGACACCTTCTGGAGGAAAAATTTGTATTTTTGGATTTTTCATGGTAATTTATGCATGCTCAGAAATGGCCGAAGCATTTCATCAAGTTCTGGATGATCAAAAGGGCCAAAAACACCATGAAAACCACCTTTCTGCCACCTTTTGCACCATCAGGAAGTAGTATTGGGAGAATGAAGTTTTGGAGGGGTAAATGAGCTCCAAATTGAAGAATTCCACTTGGGTTGGATATCAGACATCCAGGGCTTTCTAACAAGCTATCATGAGCTCAATTTTGACTTCGGGAAGTGCTCCAAAAATAGATCCAAAGTAGCGCGACGCATAGAGATTTGGAGCGCGGCGCATAGAGGAATTCAGCCTATTTTTCACCTTCCAGCTCAGAAATTCGGCCAGTATTGACTATTTTCACCTCTTGATGTAATTTTTGATCTAGCTTGATGTAATTTGGTAACCATGATGTAATTTTGGCATGTATTTACTTGTTCTAGATGATTCATTCACAAAAAAGTGAAAATCAAGTGAATGGATCAGTTTCCTAGCTTATAGAGGCAAGTTGTTTGGCTACCTAGATTTTAGCTCCTTGTTTAGAATTGGTTCAAACTACTCCTAGAAGCATGAGCTCGACCCCTAGAGGCATTGGAAGGGGTTATACTTGTCTATATATTGTATTTTCTGAGACATTTTCAAGGTTGGACTCTTGGGAAAAGTTTGGCACTCCATTGTATATCCATCTTTCAGTTTTTGGCAAAGGAAAGACCAGAGTTTTGCAGCACTTGTTGGGATTCTTGTGGCTTCTGAGTTTTGATGATGTTTCTTCTCATGTTATTGTAAGTTTCATTAATGTTATGTGTATGTCATTTCCATTATCTCTGCTTCTAAATTAAACAAATGAGTAATTGAGGTAGAATTCATTGATATGCTGATGCTCTGCCTTAGACTTTTGCTTAGTTTTACATGTTTTTATTCAGTTTGAAGAGAATCCTTGTTCTCTCTTGCTCTCTTCAACTCCTCAGCTATCTATTCAATCCATTCATTTGATCCAAGACATCAAAGCCGTTGCCTACCTCGCCCCAGCTTGAACTCTGCAAGAAATTGGTCTCATCCCCTAGCCCAAAAATTGTCTTTCCCATTTTTCAACAAAACCTCCTAAAAATCAAAATCAAACCTTCCTATCTATTTACTAGCCTAAAATCAGTATCCATTATAATTCATCTCAGCCCCTTTGAAGACCTTTTTCCATGATAGACCTGGAGAGAGACCTCTCCTGTCCTCGTAGGGCTAGCTACGAGGCTGAGCTTGGTATGATGTTGCCTTGAGATTTACCTTATTTCAGCCTAAGGTAGTTTTGAGCGCTAACATAGTGGCGACCATACTGGGGAATAAAATCTCAATGGTTTGCTTGTTGGTGTGTTCATTTCATGAGTTATAGATGGAGTCTGAAGTCACGCCAGGTAGCTTTCGAAACGCTTTTGCCATGCATAAGCGAAAGTAGATAAACGCTGCTTCAGTCGATCTCCGGTTTAGCTTGTGAATGCAGCACTTGATTTGAAAATTACCCCAGTACACTTGTTCGTTCTAGACTTTTGGATGATTGATTCTAGAAGTCGATAGGCTGAAAATAATCGGTTGTGTCCTTTGGTTTTTTTGAATAGATCAATACACTAGCTTCAAAAAGGCATACTAGATCAAATCCTGATCCAAATCCGCCTCCAGTATATGAAAACCCCAACCTAATCCCAAGAATTTTCCGTCGAGAAGCTCCCATTATTCCTTTGGTCAAATCTCACTCATACCCCATTGTTTTTGAATACATTGAAGATATTGAGTTTGACGATCAGTTTGAGTTATCATTGTTTGAAACCAAGTCCGAAAGCGCTACTGGTTCTACCATCATCAATCCTAAGTTTATCAAGTATCTAGGAGTCGAACAAGCAAATAGATCTATTGATAATTATATCCTGAATCTTCAGAATTCTATCATGGAAACCAACATCCCTGAATTCATAGAATCCGCTTCTCAAACTCTTGGTCCATCAGTGGTTACTTCTGATTCACAGGTTCAAGCTGAACCTTCTTTCATTCTGACCATTCCAGTACAACCATCAATATCTGATCAACAATCAGTGGTATTTCCTCCTCCATCTCCACCTCATACACCTCGTTCATCGACTGCTCCCACTCCACCTGTTTCTCCAAGACAGATTATAAATCCGACGAGAGCCATGGCTGCTTGATTTTCTCCTCTCGTGTTACCGCAACAGTTGAATGATATGCCTGCAGATTATCAGAGCAAGATTCCAATATTTGATGGCACTCTGCAGAGTCTTCCAGCACAACAGCATGTAGATAAGATGACAGACTTTTTCGATCTTCATGAGATCGATGAAGAGAATGTAACCATGAGACTTTTTGTGCAAACTTTTGGAGGGGAGGTAAGAAAATGGTTTAGAGCTTTGCCAGCAAGAAGCATTACTACAATGGAAGAACTTCACCGACAGTTTCTAGATCGTTGGGAAATTAAAAAATATCCACTTCAGATCAATGCCGAGTATAACAGCATCAAGCGCAATCCTGGTGAGTCCATTCAAGACTATATTATCAGATTAAATGCGGTTTATAATGCAATTCCAGATGACTTAAGACCATCTAGAAAGTCAGCTCTCCTTAAATTCCTAGATGGTTTCGATCTGGAGATGGCTTATTCATTACGAGACAGAGATCCACCTACCTTGGAAGATATGCAGAAGATTGTTGTTAGTGTTGAGGCGAATTTGAATGATAAGAGAGCCAGGTTGAAAGTAGAGAAGAGAGTGACCATAAAGGAAGAAGCTTCCACATCTACATCAGATCAGCACTTGCTTCGCGAAATGGAAAAAATGTTCAAAAGAATGATGCTTGATAAGCCTGAACCACAGATTCGAAATCCCAACTACCGTGGCCAGCAGCAGCCACAGTTCAGAATTAAACAGCGTGAACAGAGAGCACAAGAGCCGGCAATCCAGCAGCAAGTTAAAACACCTCTTCAGCAGAATTTTGTTGGTCAGAATTCAGATGATGAAGATGATGTAGTGGGAGAAGAAAATCACTTTTTTACTCCTGATTATTTGCCCATTTACATCACTGAAGTTGAAGAGTATGCAGAAAGTTCAGCTGCACAGAAAGATGAGGATTTTATTTTAGCAAATGATGCAGCTCTTGAGGAAGAATCAGATGAATACCAAAGAGGGTATATGAATGCTTTGTCCGCTCAGCAGAAGCAATACTCATTAAGAAACAGAGATGTGCCCATAAACCCAATTCAAAAGAGAAAAGAGGCTTCAGCACCGAAGATAGATTCACCTGTAGCACAGAAGAAAGGAAAAGAGACAATTGATCCCGCAGCTAACAAATCATCATCAGCAGAAAAGTCAAATCAGCCAAGTGTATTGAAGGATAAGGCTGAAAGGAAAGAAGTTCCAGTCAAAGAGATTGAAAAGGTTTCAACTTTTAGTTTGGAAAATGAAATTTCTAAATTGAAGGTATCTATTCCTTTGACAGAAATTATGAAGAACAGCAGTTATCGAGGTCAAGTCTCTAAAATTCTGAATTTTGATCCAATGTTTGACACGGTGAATATTGAAGATGATCAGCCCGAATTGATATTTGGGCCTGCTTTAGATGGTGAGTCCCCTGACAGTGATGTTCCTCCCTTTTATATCAGTTTGAGGTTGCATGAATTTGTATTACATAATGCCATGTTCGATTCCGGTGCTTCGCACAATCTTATGCCAAAAGCAATCATGGAAAAGTTGGGTTTAGACATTACAAGGAAGTACCATGATTTGTACTCATTTGATTCCAGCCGAGTGAGATGTATCGGGCTCATCAAAGATTTGGTTGTTAGTTTAGATCAGATTCCTGCGAAGAATGTCTTGATGGACGTGGTTGTGGCAGACATTCCTCCCCGATTTGGGATGCTCCTTTCTAGATCTTGGGGAGCAAAGTTGAAAGGTACACTACAGTTAGATTTCTCCTATGCAACAATTCCTATCTTTGGCCAAATGAGAAAGTTATATCGAGAGCAGAAGATGAAATACATGATAACAAGCAAGGAGAAACCAATCAATCATCCTGTAAATTATGTACATACAGAATTAGAGTCTTTTGTTTTGTTTGCTGATAGTTTTAATGATATGGATAGTCAGTTAGTTCAAGCAGAAGATATACCAGAGATTACCGAAAATTTCAGAGAATTTCTGCAGAAAGAAAGACGAGAAAAGCAAGCTACTGTTGAGCAATCAGCTAAAGACGATGGGCAGCAAACAGAAAAACAGAGCTGGCGCAATTTCAGCACTTAGAGGATGATGAAGATGGTCTTTGGACCATGGATTTCGATGGCGTAGTGGGTAGTGATGGTGCTGGAATTGGTGTTTGGATACGCAGTCCATTTTCCGCTCCGAATAAGGTCCCGAGCAATGTGCGAGTATGTTCCTACAAACTAGCATTTGATTGTTCTAACAATGAGGCTGAGTATGAGGCTCTGATTGCTGGGCTAAATATTCTAAGAAAGCTGAATGCAAAAATAATTGTAGTCTATGGTGATTCCGAATTGGTGATAAAATAGGTAAAGGGTGAGTTTCAAGCCAAACATCCTCACATGAGGGCTTACCGTAATGCAGTTTTAGACATTTTGAAGTTATTTTCAGACTATACCTTGACGTGTGTGCCTCGCATCCAAAATGGTGTTGCTGATGGACTTGCTAAAGCAGCAAGCAATTTAAAAATCCCAATGAATTCCAGCAATAAGTTCGAGATCCATGTGAAGCACTGCCCTACCGTTCCGGATAATCAGAGATGTTGGCAATTTTTTCAGGATGATGAGGAGATTAATGATTTCCTGCAAAACAAGGGTAAGTTTAAAGATACCTTCATAGATGCAGAACATGATGATGGTCATGATGATATGCAAATAAATCAAATGGAAGTGCTGCAGCTTAAGGATAACATCATTCCTAAAGGATTGATTCCTTTAGAGGAACTCTTTGATCAAGATGATGTAGCCCGCAAACCGACATTGAGGCCGACTAAAAAAGGTGTTGAAGAAGTAAATATTGGGACAGCTGAAAACCCCAAGATGGTAAAGTTATCCAAGTCATTGTCACCGGAGGTAAGAGCTGAATATGTGAGTTTGTTGTCTTCATTTGCTGATGCTTTCGCTTGGGATTACTCAGATTTAAAGACGTATGACACTAATATCATTCAGCATACTATCCCTATTAAACCAAATCAGAAGCCTTTCCGTCAGAAGTTGAGGAGAATCAATCCGAAGCTGCTACCATCAATTGAGAAGGAGGTAAACAGGTTGTATAAGTCAGGAATCATTGTACCTATCAGATTTTCTGATTGGATTTCCAATTTGGTGCTCGTGAGGAAAAAGACAAGTGAGATCCGTTTGTGTATTGATTTCAGAAATTTGAATAAGGTGTCATTGAAGGACAATTATCTGCTGCCAAAAATGGACCATATACTGCAGCGAGTAGTTGGAGCATCAAGGATGTCACTACTCGACGACTATTCAGGATATAATCAAATTTTGGTTCATGAGGACGACCGCGAAAAAATAGCCTTCACCACTCCATGGGGAACGTTTCATTATGCCAAGATCCTGTTTGGTTTGAAAAATGCAGGTGCCACTTTTCAGCGTGCAATGGACATGGCTTTTGCCAATGAGAAAGATGTATTTTGGTTGTTTACCTTGATGATTTGACGGTGTTTTCAAATTCTGATGAAGAACATTTGTATCACTTGAAAGTTGTTTTTCAAAAGTGCAGAAAATATGGCATTTCGCTGAATCCGAAAAAGAGCTTGTTTGCCATGGATGAAGGCAAACTTCTTGGCCACATCATATCGAAAGACGCCATTCGTGTTGACCCTGCACGTGTTGAAGCAATCCAGCAAATTGAACAGCCCCAGAACAAGAAAGAAATATAGTCATTTAATGGTAAAATGAATTTTTTGCGTCGTTTCATTCCAAATCTTGTTGAGCATCTTAGAGAGATCACAAACATGCTGAAAAAGGACAGCCAAGTGAAGTGGACAGAAGAGGCGGTGAAATCATTCAATTTGGTAAAGTTAGCTCTTTCTTCAGCTCCCATTTTAATCAGCCCGGATTACACACAGGACTTCATTTTGTTTTCATTTGCTTCTGAGCACACTTTGGCAGTTGTTTTAATGCAGAAAAGAGATGGAGTTGAGAAGCCCATTGCTTTTTTCAGTCGAATTATAAGGGATGGAGCCTTAAAATACAACATCATTGAGAAGCAGGCTCTAGCTCTTGTAAAGGCATTGAAATATTTTCATGTGTATATACTGCATTCCCATATTATCGCTTATGTTCCTAATGCTGCGGTGAAAGATGTTTTGGTACAGGAAGATCCGGAAGGGAGACGGGGTAAGTGGATCGTTGCATTGTTAGAGTATGATGTGGAGATTAAACCCACCAAGTTGATTAAAGGACAAGGACTAGCAAAGCTCATGGCCGAAACAAATCTGCATGCTTTAGACATAAATTTGATCGTTGTTATGTCTGATGAGGATGAGGAAAGTGCATCATTTCAGCTATCTGATATCTTTGTTTCTTCCCCTTGGTATGCTGACATTTTATATGTACTTCAGAATTTGTCTCCACCACCCGGGATGCCTAGAAATAAGAGTAGAACCTTGAAGTTGAGGGCTGCAAAGTTTTGTATTTTGAATTCTGCATTATATTGGAAAGACCCTGGTGGAATGTTATTGAATTTTTTGGTAGAGGAAGAAGCCAAAAGAGTTTTGGAGGATTTTCATAGAGGAGACTGCGGGGGCCATCTATTTTGGAAAACCACAGCTAATAAGATTCTGAGAGCGGGATACTATTGGCCTACTTTATTTTCTGATGTATATAAGGCTGTTAAGAATTGTCACGAATGTCAAATTTTTGAAGGGAAGCAGAAATTACAGCCTTTGCCTCTTAAACCAATTGAAGTTAGTGCACCATTTCAGCAGTGGGGATTGGATTTCATTGGAGAAATCCATCCGGCATCTTCAGGTCAGCATAGATGGATATTGACAGCAACGGATTACTTCACGAAGTGGATCGAGGCAATTCCCACCCGACAAGCTACGGATGCGGTAATTATTTCTTTTCTTGAGAATAACATTCTGTCACGTTTTGGTTGTCCTAGTAAGATAATCACAGATAATGTAGCAGCCTTCAAGTCAAAAAGGATGGTTGAATTTTGCAATAAGTATAACATCAGCTTGGGACATTCGACAGCCTACCATCCGCAAGGAAATGGCTTGGCGGAGTCTTCCAATAAGTCTTTGGTAAATATCATTAAGAAATTGCTGGAAATCAATAAGAAAGGCTGGCACAAGAAATTAGTGAATGCACTTTGGGCTGATAGGGTAAGTCAGAAAAAATCCATCGGTATGTCCCCCTTTGAGTTGGTGTATGGAGTAGACACAGTGTTTCCCACTTCTCTTGCTGTCCCGGTAGTCAAATTGCTTCAGGAAGCTGGTAGTGAGGAAGATCCTATGCAGCGAAGGATAAATCAGATGATTCATTTACAGCAAACACGGGAGGAGGTCTTTCAAAATACATTCAAGTTGCAGGAGCGCATTAAGAATATTTATGACAGGAAGGCGAAAGCAGATAAGTTTCAGTTGGATGAGGTGGTCCTGAAGTGGGATGCTTGGAATGAGGAAAAAGGCAAGCACGGAAAATTTGAAAACCTTTGGAAGGGTCCTTTTAAGATTGCAGCGTATCGTGGTCAGAACGCCTTTCTTCTCAAGGAAATGAACGGGGATGATTGTCCTGGAGGGCCGATCAATGGTCGGCTGCTCAAGCGATACCATCTCTGAGTATTTTCTGTTGATTTCTTTGTCATTGTATATATCGTTCTACTTCTGTTTCATCGCAAGTGTGTACTAATCTCTTTTCTTCGGTCTGGGGCCCGAAGCGAAGGCTATAATTCTGAAGAAGGAGGTTAGTTGGTTTGAAGTTTGTCAAGTTAGTTTTATCAGTCATTTCAGTTTTAAAGTTGAGTCGGTTTCAGTCAGGTTTCAGTCAAGTTTTCAGTCAATAAATGTGTCAAAGGTTTTGTGTTATCTGTTGAAATAATGACTCCATCGCCCAATGGATGAAGGCACTGTCTAACTCTTCCAGAGATCTGTCGTTCTTGGCATCTCCTTGGAGCTACCATCCCCATTGGAGCCAATGTTAGAGTCGGTCCTTACAGCCCTCCGTCAGAGATCATTTCACTTTTTGCATATCATTTTTAGGTGTCTCGCTCACTTCACTTCGTTGCATTTCGCTAGGGGCATGCCATTGACTGACGAAAGGGTTTGGTCTTCTTGTATTCCCTCATGCTTGTACCTGCTGGGCTAATTAAAACTCCTCAAAATTCATCGAAGTTTAGTTCACGTCATTCATGGTCATAAATGATTATTTTGGTCAACAAGAGTCTTTTAGTTTTAGAGTCTAGGGTTCAGTCTTTTGATATGTTTAATAAATGCCCGCAGGCCATGAGGATGGTTTTCGAAGAGGTTCTTAGTTCAAATTTTCATCATCAAACACATTTGAGGACATTTCTTGTTCAAAACTCTGTTTTGAATAAGAAATTGTCCAATTCATTTTTTGTAACAATCATGTATTTTTTCCGCCATAAAAATTTCAATGCAGCCTCTAGTCTTTGCCGAAGTCCAAACGCCAACATCCCTGCAAAAATAAACTAATTTCATCAGTCCAAACTCAGAAAATCAGTGAAAAGCCAAAAGACAGAGTTTCATTAAATGACAAATTGCCAAATGAAAAACATTACAAAATGGGTTGTGGAGGAAGTAAAAATCAAAACCAACTCTTGCAAGATATTTTCCAAGGCTATATAAATCATTTGTGTCAAATTACATTCATAAATTCTCATTGCAAAGTCGAATTTGGGAGTGGAAGAACAAATTGCAGTTTGCAAGGGCCGTGACTGTGTTGGAAGTTTCAGTGCGGCGCACACGGAGTAGGCGCGGCGCATAGAATGCGCGCGGCGCACTTAGAAAATTTTTATAGTGTGAAATTTAACTGGCGCGGCGCACCCAAAGGCCGCGACGCATTGGGTTTGCACGTGGTGCTTAGAGCCTTAAGGCCAAAAAATCAAATCTGCTTGGTGTGAAATCGATTTGGATTCATTGCTATCTCCTTCAAGTAAGTTATTCAAGCCCATTCAATGGTTCTAAATTATGCTGCTGTGGTTTGGAAGCAAGGGTTTAGTGTTTGAATGGTGAAAAGTTTAAACCCCATGTTTACATCCAAAATTGCTCCAAGGGTTTAAAGGGAGGTCCTTCAAAACGTGGAAGTTGGTGTTTCAAAACTTATTTCATTGACATACATGCTCTTGCTATTGAATATCATACTTGTCACAATATTACACCACAGTCCCTCTCCTATATTCACTATCCCATATCCCTAATACCATTTTGTTCCCATGTTTTGAGTTCCCAAACCCTATTACTTATTCCCACATCCCTCCATTGACAAAGCCTAATTTTCAGACACTGCAAGGACTATTTCTTTGTCCTTGATTTCATTTGACTCATATATATGTTGCCATTTCATTTTCACTCTTGTTCCTAATAACTACCCCCCCCATCACTACACTCATTCCTATTCACTTGTAAAATCCCCAAATCCCATAATTCCCCAAAGAGTGAGGTGTGACTATTCTGTCACTTAAAACTCACTTGTCAACCCTTTTCCCACTGTGACATTTCCTACAGCCCCTTATCATATATGTGGCACATGTGACATTGAAACATACACCAAACTCTTGTTTTCATCATAACCATATCAGCATATATTTGTCATAAATTTCAACACCATGTCAGAGACAGATTCAGCATATGATCAGGACAGTGATTCTACAGCAGAAATAAATGTGCCAAGGAGATCTCACAATAGTGGCAGGCATGTCAGGGAAGATCCCACTTCTTTGACCCAATTGCAGGCTTGCCCGCTTGTAATGGATTGTTTTCAGCGTCAGTCATGTTTCCATTATTGTGAGATGATTTCCCAAACTCAGCATCATCATGAGTTAGCTCGCCTATTTGTCTTACATTTTCATAATGGTCGTGTAAACCTTGCTGGGGTGGATTTTACTTTGTCACCAGAAACCATTTCAGAGGCGACTGGGATACCAAACATCAGGGAAGAATGGAATAAGCGGCAGCAGTTGGATAGAGCCTATTATGAGCCATATATCAGACCTGGATATATGAGACAGTTGAGCAGGGTATTTCCATTCCGATTTCTGAAGGATGAGTATGCACCATTGATGAAACTCATCATTCGTTATTTCAGTTGTGAAGGGCGCTTTTCACGCTTGTATGCATATCACATCCGGCTGTTGATGCACTTCACGAGAGTGCGGTTGATGAGCATTCCATACTTCATGTACCGTAACATAGAGTGGATGAAATTTCTTGTATAGAAGAAGACCCCAGCACAGCAGCATAACAACATATATCATTACGCGCTGATCAAAATCATGGTGGTACATCAGCTCGCACAGCAGGGCATTGCTTGGGAGGAGTTCATCTCCCGTGACTTCTTTGCAGCGCCACAGCCGCCTCCCGAGGTAGTTCATGATGAGGGAGAGCCTTCTGATTTTATGCTCGGTGCTCAGTGTATGTGACATCAACGGGGCCATGGCTTATTTGCAGCGACACGACGAGTACTATCTCCACCCGGGGTGGAAGGGGTCTCGTTGACTTCATCAGCAGCGCGAGTACTATCTCCACATGGTGTGGAAGGGGTCTCGCCTTCGACATCAGCACAGGTACAGGTTCAGGACAGAGGCAAGAGGCCTATGCACGATGAGGGCCCTTCAGGAGGCCAAGATACTGATTTTGTTTTGATCGATGTTGATGCGAGCTCTCCTAGCTCGAAACTGAAAGAGATCATCCAGGAACAAAAGGCCGAGATTGACACGCTGACTGAGAAATTGCAGAGAGCTCAGTGGGTGATAGATTACTTGGAGCAGCGTAATAAACAGCTGGAGGATCAGCACACACTTATAGAGTTGCGGCAAATCCGTGAAGATCGACAATTGGCCCGGAAGAGACCAGGTGACATGACACCATTTGAGCGAGAGACTTGCCTTACGCATGTCAAAATTCATCTACAGAAGCTCTTGGAAAATTCCAACAGGGACAAAGATATGCTCAGACATATGAAAGGTCACTATTGGGCCCGCACACACGTTTGCAGAGCAAAAATGAAGATCCTAAAAGCAAGGCTGAGAAGAGCACTGAAACGTCGAAAGAGGTCGGATCCACTCCGAATCTTGGCTGATGCTTCCTTGGCTGAGCATGAGACATTATGGGAGACCTTCACTCCAAATTTCAGCAAATTTGGAGAATATTTTGTCATTTTGAAAATTTTGGTTGCAAAATAGGTTTTTCCGCCCGACGCGTCGCGCCTCCCGACGCGCGCTTATGATTGGGACACCTTCTGAAGGAAAACTTGATATTTTTGGATTTTTCATGGTAATTTATGCATGCTCAGGAATGGCTGAAACATTTCATCAAATTCTGGGTGGTCTTAAGGGCCAAAAACACCATGAAAATCACCTTTCTGCCACCTTTTGCACCAGAAGGAAGTACATTCGGGAGATTGAAGTTTTGGAGCGGAAACGGAGATCCAAATTGACAAATTCCACTTGGGTTGGATAGAATACATCCAGGGCTTTCCAACGAGCTATCATGAGCTCGATTTGGACTTCGGGAAGTGCTCCAAAAACAGGTCCAAAGTAGCGCGGCGCATAGAGGAATTCAGCCTATTTTTCACCTTCCAGCTCAGGAATTCGGCCAGTTTTGACTAGTTTCATCTCTTGATGTAATTTTTGATCTAGATTGATGTAATATGGTAACCATGATGTAATTTTGGCATGTATTTACTTGTTCTAGATGATTCATTCACTAAAAAGTGAAAATTAAGTGAATGGATCAGTTTCCTAGCATATAGAGGCAAGTTGTTTGGCTGCCTAGATTTTAGCTCTTTGTTTAGAATTGGTTCAAACTGCTCCTAGAAGCATGAGCTCGACCCCTAGAGGCATGGGAAGGGGTTAGACTTGTCTATTTATTGTATTTTCTGAGACACTTTCAGGGTTGGACTGGTTGGACTCTTGGGAATAGTTTGGCACTCCATTGTATATCCATTTTCAGTTTTTGGCAAAGGAAAGACCAGAGTTTTGCAGCACTTGTTGGGATCCTTGTGGCTTCTGAGTTTTGATGATGTTTTTCTCCATGTTATTTTAAGTTTCATTAATTTTATATGTATGCCATTTCCCTTCTCTATGCTTCTGAATTAAACAAATGAGTAATTGAGGTAGAATTCATTGATATGCTGATGCTCTGCCTTAGACTTTTGTTTAGTTTTACATGTTTTTCTTCAGTTTGAAGAGGATCCTTGTTCTCTCTTGCTCTCTTCAACTCCTCAGCTGTCTTTTCAATCCATTCACTTGATCCAAGACATCAAAGCCACTGCCTACCTCGCCCCAACTTGAACTCTGCAAGAAATTGGCCTCATCCCCAAGCCCAAAAATTGTCTTTCCCCTTTTTCCAACAAAACCCCTAAAAATCAAAATCAAACCCTCCTATTTATTTAATAGCCTAAAATCAGTATCCATTATAAGTCATCTCAGGCCCTATTGGACATCTTTTTCCGAGATAGACCCGGAGAGAGCCCTCTCCTATCCTCGTAGGGCTAGCTACGAGGCTGAGCGTGGTTTGATGTTGCCTTGAGTTTTGCCTTATTTTAGCCTAAGAGTGGGTGGCACAGGAGTATAATAGAGTTGGTATCAATGCATCGGCATTTAGTTTCATGTTGAGTGAGGGGATTGCTTAATCTCCTTTCAAGTTTGTAGCTTCATAAATTTCCGATTGGAGGCTGGGTGAGGTAAACCTCGCAGGTTGTAGCATGCATAGAAAATATCTGGGATTTGGGCTTTACCCTTGCAAGTTGTAGCTTCTGAAGTTGAGAGTAGGAGCCTCCTCTGGGTTGTGAGTGTGAATAAGCTATGGAATTTGGAACATGGTTTTAGTTGAAACGATATACTTGCGTGAGGGTTGGGTGAGGTAGGAGCCTCCTGTGGGTTGTAGCCTGCAGAAAACATATGGGAGTTGGAGCTTCCTTGCAAGTTGTAGCTTGGAGAAATTGAGGTAGGAGCCTCATGTAGGTTGGAGCCTACAAAAAATCAGTTGTGAGAGGGAGTAGGAGCTTGCCTTTGCATCAAAACAATAATAAGATGTGGTTTTCTCCCTTATGGGTTTCCACTTATATATGTTGTCTATGTGCATGACGATTATGTGTTAATGTGTTGTTTTAATATTCATATTACTTTCTGCCCACACATTAAGTTTGTTGATTCATTATGTATTAAGCTGCTCATAAAATGAAGTTGTTGAAGAGTTTGAAGAAAAGAGGTTTAATGTCCATGAATGTACTAAACCGATTCACCCTCCCCCTATCAGTTTAGCTAAGGGTTCATCAATTGGTATCAGAGCCAGTTCCTTTAGTAACAGTTTAACAACTGGAAGGAGGTACTACGTCCCCAAAATGGCTAGCCTAGAAGGATGCTCAACAAATAAATCCCCATTGCTTACTGGTACAAACTATGCTTTCTAGAAAATAAGAATGAGGACATACTTAATGTCTCTAGGAATATAATTTTGGGTTGTTGTGGAAGAAAAATATGCACCAAAGGAAACTGACATTGAGAAAGAAGCCAAAAAAAATTCATAGCTAATGCAAAAGCAATGAATGCACCCTTGAGCCGTCTAAGTGAGTCAGAATTTATCAATGTAATGCATAGTAAGACTGCCAAATAAATCTGAGATACATTAGAAAATATTCATGAGGGAGATACAACGGTGAAGATGGACAAACTACAAGCACATAGAACTCATTTTGAAAACTTTAAAATGAATGAAGATGAAGATATAGTTGCATTCTTCTTAATAGTTGCAGAAGTTGTGAATATCATGATAGGCCTAGGGGAAGAAATTAAAGAAAGTGTTGTAGTACAAAAATTATTGAGATCTCTACCACCCAGGTTTAATCTTAAGGTCTTTTCCATAGAAGATACAACAAACTGGGAAAACTTGACCAGGAACCGATTACTTGGCAACCTAAAAGCATATGAGATGAGACTTCCTGAAGGGAAGTCAAACATAAGGGATGTTTCCTTTAAAGTAGAAAATTGCATAGAAGAGAAGGAAGGTACATGCTCATGCTCTGATGAAGAAGAAGCCAAATTTGTTAGAAGATTGGATAGAGTCACAGGTAAGTATAAAGGTAAAATTCCATTCAAGTGATTTAATTGTGGAAAAGTGGGCCACTATCCCTCAAAATGTCCCAATAAGATAACAGAGAATCAGGCTAAAAGGAAAGAGAAAAGAAGCTCCTATAATATGCAAAAAGGGAAGAAATTTAAGAGAAAAACATTTTTGCCCAGCAAGATAATAGTCCATCTGAAAGCTCGGATGAAGATGGAATCTCATAATTCACACTAATGGGTATGGATGAACTTGAAGATGATCTCCTGGAATATGAAGAAAAAGGTGAGGTAGACCTTTAGGGGGAGTTGGTGAGTGCCCTAAAGGAAATTGATAGACTCAAGCTCAAGACTAGAAATCAGAAGGAAATCCTTCTAAAATATGTTAACGAAGAGCCAAACTCTGAAGATTTTATTAAGTTGAAGATTGAACTATAAGAAGCAAGGAAATTAGAAGACATTATACTGCATCAAATAAGAGAGAAAATTCAGGAATGTGGAAGATTGGAAGAAGAGATGGTGAGTCTGAGGAATAAATTGGAAAAGGCTCAAACTGATTTAACAATGAACATTCAACAGTTAAAATTTGTTGAACAATTGGACAGGATATTGAGTGCACAAAGATCTCCTCTTGTAAATTTTGGGATAGGATATGAAGGAGAATCCAACAAGTCGAAGGCAGAGGATAAGAAAGCTATTACCTTTGTGAAAGCTGTAATAAAGGAAAATGATAACTCTCATCAATCTAAGATTATTTCAGCTAGACGACTGATAGAAGAAAGGAACAAGTTGTGTAAGAAGCTCGAAGCTGAGATTGCCTCCATGGAGAACTCAGAGAAGGAAGACATTGAAAGGGATGATGAAGCAGCTCAAAAAGGATCCAAAAAACCAGAAGAAAGAAAGAACTTGATGTGTAATGAAACAAAAGAAATAAGCAGCAACATGAAGAGAAAAAGAATGAGAGGAAGAAGCAAGCAGTTGCACAAAGCTCAATTGTTCCTAAAGATCAATTGAACAAGTTCGGAAGATCTCAAAGAAGGTTCTATACTCCTATGAAAAATATCACAAGTTTCTCTTGTCGTAAACCAAGAAATATTTCATCACTTTGTAAGACAAGGCATATCAACTTTAACCAGCAAAAGATGCAGCAAATGAGAAGACCCCCTCAAGCAAGAAAATGGAAAATAAAATCTTTCACCAATTACAAAAATCATTTTCGTGGCTATTGTTATTCATGCAATGACTTTCGACATGTAGCAGCTCAATGTAAGACAAATCAAATCAAGTTTAACCAGCAAAAGATGAAGCAAATGAGAAGGCTACCTCAAGCAAACAAATGGAAAGGAAAACCTTTCACTAGGTACATAAATAATTTCCAAGGCTACTATTATTCATGCAATGAATTTGGACATAAATATGTTGGATGAAAACTATGTTAAAAAAGGAGCACAAAATGTTATACATCAGCTCAAACGTACCTAGGTAAAATAATATGTTATGTATGCCACAAGCTTGGACACAAAGTAAATGGTTGTAGGCTGCCATATACATTAAAGGACTCTAGACAGATTATGGAACCAAATCAAATCATACCAAAATGTGAATCAAAAGGAGATGCAGATATTATGAGGAACCCTAACAAAGTATGGAAGAAGAAGAAAAAGGGGGAATTTGTTACTTCAATAACATATGAATCCATCATAGTCTCAGGGGGAGATTCTCTAGGAAGCAATGCAGATATCCAGTCAGTGATAGACAAGAAGCAACATCCAAAGGGGAGAGCAGTTCATAAAAAGTCCCAATAAGAGTTGTCAAAGAACAACTGCTTGGAATAATAACAGCTAAAAGTTCAGGAAGGGAAAGGAAAATTCCTATGGCAAAGAACTATAGAGGAATAAGGACACCTAAGGCATTCAATAGCCAACAGGTTGATGGAATAAGAGAAAGCAACAAACAACCATGGTGGTAAAGGGAACATCAGTCATGAACTTGGAAACTAAGAGGATGATTACAATGTGTGTCTCACTGCAAGTGTTGATAATGAAACAAAATTATTTTAAGAAGGATGAATAAGAAAAATGTTATTATCACTATACCATTACAAATATCCATCCCAAGTGTTATTATTAGAGCAGTGGTATGATACAGGTCCTCAAGATTGAAATATTATGGTATGCATCATGGTGGTGGTATGGTGGAAATACATAAAGGAAGTAGTCCCAACGTTATCAACATTATAATATGTGTGGATTAAGTTATGGTTGCTCTGATTAGTGCAAAGTATCTTCTAGTTGAAAATTCTGGAGAATGACGAACTGTGTGATCAAATCATGGAAAGGTCACTAAAATGTCAAAGCATCATTATCTTATGTCCGTTTATGTGTTATATTGAGCACTAAAGAATCATGTAGTCTTGGATATGAATTTCCGCCTTTTCAGGTTAGTATTGATATAATTTCAAGGCCTCTTTCTTAAGTCATCCATAAGCTTGTTGAAGTCTGTATGATGAAACTTCAAGTAGCCAAATTGAAGACGTTTCCTGAAGAACATGGTGATAGAACAGTTGAAATTTCTGAAGTATGATGGGTTAGTTGTGTTAATATTACTATTGAAGGTCAAGATTATATTACTAATTCATCTGAAACTTACTTCAATAGAAAGGAATAATTGATATTTCACCATTGCAGAGAGTTGATCATTGAACTACATACCCCCTTGTGTGATAAATAAAAGTGTATAGTTGATAGCAATATTTTCCAATGCATGGAATGTATCAAGCCTCGAGGGTTTTATGTTTAAAAATGTAACTATTCAGTATTAAAGTCATTGGGCCTTTTAGATTGAAAGATATTGTCTAATCTTACAATAAAGTGTAAGCTTTGTTTGAACTCATTGTTCACATTAGCATCAAGGGCTTTTGACTTGTAGTGATTACATCTTCATCAAAAGTCTAGCACATATCACTATCATCAAGCAGCAAGGGACAAAAGAACACAACATTCTATGGTGACATGCCTTCCACCATTCTCATGAGTTGTGATAGCATCAATTTTTTGTGTATATTCATTTAATAAAAAGATAACTGAATGAAGGATGCTTATACTAAACTCAAAGAGGAGCTGCTATAGGAAGCACCAAAGCATTATTATTGGAGCAGCATTGGTATTGGAGCAGCTTTGGTATTGGAGCAAGCATTACTGATGTGCTAAGCTTGCATTGAAGTTGGGCATGTTTTTTTTTGGAGGTAAGAAGATAAATGAATGATAAAACTGTGAACAGTTTGTCTTTGAGACTCCGATTAAATAAAACGCATTGTGATAGAATAATTGATTGATCCTGCATCTCCACCAGTACAAAAGGTTAATGATGCCAGATTAAGATTCTGTATATTATTTATTGTTGTTGAGAACAGTGAGATATCAATGCAAATAACTGAGAGTATGAAGGGTATCGTAACTATGGCTGTCTGTGCGAGCCGAAGTGAAAATTACCGCATGGATTATTAATGAGTATCATATTATCTCATGGCCTTGGATGCATAGACACTTTTGGCATAAGTGTATACAACAGAGATCATATATATCAAGCTCTAACCATTAGTCTTCCTTAAACATGTGTTACACCTAAAAGTTATGTAACAATGGTATGTGGGTGAATTTGAGAATCCCTTATAAGAAAGTATGAGCGGTTGGCCTATGAACCAAGTTATGTGCAAATACATCCTTGAATCTACAACAAAATCACTGTGTAATCTGGTAGTAAAGGTGAATTGTGGCTGCAAAATATATATTGGCATCATCATATTTGAACGGATGTGTACTACAGATGTGTATTACAGAAGAAGACATATTCCATCTACAATATTCCTCAACAGATATGTATCTTAGATGAAGATCATAATATGGACTGAAGTATATTTGGAGTAGACTTTATATATCGTATGGAGCATTCTCAGTATTTTAGTATTATTCCAATTATGCATTTATGATTATATAAGTCTGGTATAGTTTGTTTTATGAAGTGTCCTTATCATCACTTTTAGCATTATACAAGAGCAAGGAGTTTGTGCTTTAGGATGGTATCATCTTACTGTGTATATACATAAAATTTCAATGATTCCCAATTTTTTTTCCCAACAATGCTTATACACCAAATGGAGCAGCCAAGTATGTGGGCAAAATGAAGAACGCTTATGCAAAAATCTAATAAGGAAATGATGGAATATACACCTGAAAGGTAGAGATTTGATCATTGAACTACATACCCCCTTGTGTCATAATAAAAGTGTATAGTTGATAGTAAGATTTTCCAATGCATGGAATGTATCAAGACATGAGGGTTTTATGTTTAAATGTGTAACTATTTAGTATTAAAGTCATTGGGCCTTTTGTATTGAAAGATATTTTCTAATCTTACATTCAATTGTAAGCTTTGTTTGAACTCATTGTTCGCATCAGCATCAAGGGATTTTGACTTGTAGTGATTACATCTTCATCAGAAGTCTAGCACATATCACTATCATCAAGCCCCAAGGGACAAAAGAATAGAACATTCTATGGTGACATGCCTTCTAGCATTCCCATGAGTTGTGATAGCATCATTTTGTTGTGTATATTCATTTAATAACAAAAGAACTAAATGAAGGATGCTTATACTGAACTCAAAGAGGAGTTTCTCTAGGAAGCACCAAAGCATTATTTTTGGAGTAGCATTGGTATTAGAGCAAGCATTACTGATGTGTTGAGATTGTGTTGAAGTTGGGCATGTTTTTGTTTTGGAGGTAAGTAGATAAATGAATGATAAAATTGTGAACATTTTGTCTTTGAGACTTCGATTAAATAAATTGAAAAGGTATTCCTAAAATGCATTGTGATAAAAAAATTGATTGATCCCGCATCTCCACCAGTACAAAAGGTTAATGATGCCAGAATAAGATTATGTATATTGTTTATTGTTGTTGAGAACAGTGGAGATCTCAATGCAAATAACTGAGAGTATGAAGGGTATCGTAACTATGGCCGTCTTTGTGAGCCGAAGTGAAATTACCTCATGGATTATTAATAGGTATCATATTATCTCGTGGCCTTGGATGCATAGAAAATTTTGGCATAAGTGTATACCGCAAAGATCAAATATATCAAGCTCTAACCATTAGTCTTTCTTAAGCATGTGTTACACCTAAACGTTATGTAATAGTGGTATGTGGGTGAATTTTAGAATCCCTTATAAGAAAGTATGAGCGGCTGGCCTATGAACCAATTTCTGTGCAAACACATCCTTGAATCTACAAGGAAATCACTGTGTAATCTGGTAGTAAAGGTGAACCGTGGTCGTTAAAACATATCAGTATCATCATATTTGAATAGATGTGTACTGAAAATATGTAGTGCAGAAGAAGACATATTCCATCTACAATCTCCCTCAATAGATATGTATCTCAGATGAATATCATAATATAGACTGAAGTTGATTTGGAGCAGTCTTTATATGTCATATGGAGAATTCTCAGTATTTTAGTATTATTCCAATGATGCATCTCTGTTTATATAAGTTTGGTGCATTTTGTTCTATGAAGTGTCCTTATCATCACTTTTAGCTTTATACAAGTGCAAGGAGTATGTGCTTTGGGATGGTATCAACTTATTGTGCATATACATACAATTTCATTGATTCTCAAAGTGTTCTCCCAACAACTCTTGTACACCAAAATGAGCATGAGTCCTAGCTACATGTGGAAAATGAAGTTAGAATGCTTATGCAAAACTCTAATAAGGTAATGATGAAAATACACTCGGGAAAAGGTAGAGAGTTGATTTTATATTGGAACTATGGGCACTTCGTGTCATAAATAAAAGTGCATAGTTGATAGTAATATTTTCGAATGCATGGAATGTATCAAGCCTCAAGGGTTTTATGGTAAATATGTAACTATTCAATATTAAAGTCATTGGGCCTTTTAGATTGAAATATATTGTCTAATCTTACAATAAAGTGTAAGCTCTGTTTGAACTCATTTTTCACATCAACATCAAGGGATTTTGACTTGTATTGATTACATATTCATCATAAGTCTAGCACATATCACTATCATCAAGTAGCAAGGGACAAAAGAACAGAACCTTGTATGGCAACATTCCTTCCAACATTCTCATGAGTTATGATAGCATCATTTTGTTGTGTATATTCATTTAATAACAAAAGAACTGAATGAAGGATGCTTATACTAAACTCAAAGAGGAGCTGATTTAGGAAACACCCAAGAATTATTATTGGAGCGACATTGGTATTGGAGCAAGCATTACTGATGTGCCGAGCTTGCGTTGAAGTTGGGCATGTTTTGTTTTAGAGGTAAGTAGATAAATGAATGATAAAACTGTGAACATACTGTCTTTGAGACTTCGATTAAGTAAATTGGAAAGGTATTCTTGAAATGCATTGTGATAAAACAATTGATTGATCCCGCATCTCTGCTAGTACAAAAGGTTAGTGATTCCAGAATCAGATTATGTATATTGTTTATTTTTGTTAAGAACAATGGAGAGCTCAATGAAAATAACAAAGAGTATGAAGGGTATCGTAACTATGGTTGTCTGTGCGAGCCGAAGTGAAATTACCACATGGATTATCAATGGGTATCATATTATCTCATGGCCTTGGATGCATAAACACTTTTGGCATAAGTGTATACCACAGAGATTAGATATATCAAGATCTAACCATTAGTATTCCTTAAGAATGTGTTACACCTAAAAGTTATGTAACAGTGGTATGTGGGTGAATTTGAGAATCCTTTATAAGAAAGTATGAGCGGCTGGCCTATGAACCAAGTTCTGTGCAAATAAATCCTTGAATATGCAACGAAATCACTGTGTAATCTGGCAGTAAAGGTGAACTGTGGCTGCAAAATATATATTGGCATCATCATATTTGAACATATGTGTATTTCACATGTGTATTGCAGAAGAAGACATATTCCATATACAATATTCCTTAATAGATATGTATCTCAGATGAAGATCATAATATAGACTGAAGTATATTTGAAGCAGACTTTATATATTGTATGCAGCATTCTCAGTGTTTTAGTATTATTCCAATTATGCATTTCTGATTATATAAATTTTGGTACAGTTTGTTCTATGGAGTGCCCTTATCATCACTTTTAGCATTATACAAGTGCAAGGATTCTGTGCTTTGGGATGGTATCAGCTTAATGTGTATATACATACAAGTTCAATGATTCCCAAAGTGTTCTCCCAATAATGCTTATACACCAAATGGAGCAGGAGTCCCGGCCAGGTATGTGGACATAATGAAGAACGTTTACAAAAACCTAATAAGACAATGATGGTGCAACACACTGAAAAAGGAGAGATGATCATTGAACTACATACTCCCTTGTGTCATAAATAAAAGTGTATAGTTGATAGTAATATTTACAATGCATGGAATGTATCAAGCTCTTGAGGGTTTTATGTTTAACAATGTAATTATTCGCATTAAATTCATTGGGCTCTTTATATTGAAAGATATTGTCTAATTCACAATAAAGTGTAAGCTTTGTTCGAACTCACTGTCATATCAACATCAAGTGATTTTGACTTCAGTGATTACATCTTCATTAGAAGTCTACCACATATCACTATCATCAAGGTACATGGAAAAATAATTTAACATTATATGGTGACATGCCTTTCCCATTCTCATGAGTTGTGATAGCATCAATTTGTTGTGTAGAAGTCTATTTAATAAAAACAATCGAACAAGGATGCTTTATACTCTAAATCAGCAGAGGAGTCAACATAAGGAAGCACCGAAGAATTATTATTGGAACAATGTTGGTATTGGAGCAAGAACTACTGATGTGCTGAGCTTTCATTGAAGTTGGTCATGTTTTTGTTTTGGAGGTAAGCAGATAAATGAATGATAAAAATGTGAACAGACTGTCTTTTGAGACTCTGATTAAATAAATTGAAAAGTTCTTCCTGAAACGCATTATGGTAAAACTCCACTAGTACAAAAGGTTAATGATGCCAGAATCAGATTCTGTATATTTTTGTATTGTTGTTGAGAATAGTGGAGAGCTCAATGCAAATAACTGAGAGTATGAAGGGTATTGTAACTATGGCTATATGTGTGAGCTGAAGTGAAAATTACCGTGTATCATATTATCTCGTGGCCTTGGATGCATAGACACTTTTGGCATAAGTGTATAGCATAGATATCATATATATCAAGCTCCAACCATTAGTCTTCCTTAAGCATGTGTTACACCTAAAAGTTATGTAACAGTGGTATGTGGGTGAATTTGAGAATCCCTTATAAGAAAGTATGAGCGGTTATTGGCTCATGAACCAAGTTATGTGCAAATACATCCTTGAATCATAAAAATCATCGTGCAACTGTAATCATAGTAAATCGTGGGTCATAAAATATATTGCATCACTTGACAAATGATGTGTACCGTGTATGTGTATTATGTATAACATATTCTTATCTACAATTTTCCTCAACGACATGTGTGCAATGATGAAAATGAAGACCTGGCAATATAGAGTGAAGTATATTTGGAGCAGAATTTATATATCGTATGGAGCATTCTCAGTATTTTTCCAATGATGAATTTCTAATTATATAAGTCTGGTATAGTTTGTTCTATGGAGTTTCCTTATCATCACATTTAGCATTATACAAGTGCAAGGATTCTGTGCTTTGGGATGGTATCAGCTTACTGTGTACATACATACAAGTTCAATGATTCCCAAAGTGTTCTCCTAACAATGGTTATACACCAAATGGAGCAGGAGTCCCAACTCGGTATGTGGACAGAATGAAGAATGCTTATGCAGAACTCTAATAAGGCAATGATGGAAATGGCACTGGGAAAAGGTAGAGATTTGATCATTGAACCACACTTCGTGTCATAAATAAAAGTGTATAGTTGATAGTAAGATTGTCCAATGCATGGAATGTATCAAGCCTCGAGGGATTTATGTTTAAATATGTAACTCTTCAGTATTAATGTCATTGGGCCTTTTAGATTGAAAGATATTATCTAATCTTACAATAAAGTGTAAGCTTTGTTTGAACTCATTTTTCACATCAACATCAAGGGCTTTTGACTTGTAGTGATTACATCTTCCTCAGAAGTCTAGCACATATCACTATCATCAAGCAGTAAGGGACAAAAGAACAGAACATTCTATGGTGATATGCCTTCCAGCATTCTCATGAGTTGTGATAGCATCAGTTTGTTGTGTATATTCATTTAATAACAAAAAAACTGAATGAAGGATGCTTATACTAAACTCAAAGAGGAGCTACTCTAGGAAGCACCCAAGCATTATTATTGGAGCAACGTTGGTATTGGAGCAAGAATTACTGATGTTCTGAGCTTGCGTTGAAGTTGGGCATGTTTTTGTTCTAGAGGTAAGCATATAAGTGAATGATAAAACTGTGAACAATCCGTCTTTGAGACTCCGATTAAATAAATTGAAAAGTTCTTCCTGAAATGCATTGTGATAAAAAAATTAATTGATCCCGCATCTCCACCAGTACAAAAGGTTAATGATGCCATAATTAGATTCTGTATATTGTTGATTGTTTTTTAGAACAGTGGAGAGCTCAATACAAATAACTAAGAGTATGAAGGGTATCGTAAGTATGGTTGTCTGTGCGAGCTGAAGTGAAAATTATGACATAGATTATCAATGGGTATCATATTATCTCATGGCCTTGGATGCATAGACACTTTTGGCATAAGTGTATACCGCAGAGATCATATATATCAAGCTCTAACCATTAGTCTTCCTTAAGCATGTGTTACACCTAAAAGTAATGTAACAACGGTATGTGGGTGAATTTGAGAATTCCTTATAAGAAAGTATGAGCGGCTCACCTATGAACCAAGTTTTGTGCAAAGACATCCTTGAATCTGCAACGAAATCACTATGTAATCTAGTAGTAAAGGTGAACCATGGCTGTAAAAGATATATTGGCATCATCATATTTGAACACATGTGTACTGCAGAAGTGTATTGCAGAAGAAGACATATTCCATCTACAATATTTCTCAACATATATGTATCTTAGATGAAGATCATAATATAGACTGAAGTATATTTGGAGTAGACTTTATATATCATATGGATTATTCTCAGTATTTTAGTATTATTCCAATAATGCATTTTTGGTTATATAAGTATGGTACAGTTTGTTCTATGGAGTGTCCTTATCATCACCATCAGCATTATACAAGTGCAAGGAGTCCGTTCTTTGGGATGGTATCAACTTACTATGTATATACATACAAGTTCAATGATTCCCAAAGTGTTCTCCCAACAATGCTTATACACCAAATGGAGCAGGAGTCCCAGACATGTATGTGGGAAAAAAATAAAGAATGCTTATGCAAACCTGGGATCTAAGGGTGACAAAAATACATAGGGGAAAAGGTAGAGTTGATCAATAAACACACCCCCTTGTGTCATAAATAAAAGTGTATAGTTGATAGTAATATTTTACAATGCATGGAATGTTATCAAGCCTTGAGGGTTTTTTTATGTTTAAAAATGTAACTATTCGCATTAAAGTCATTGGGCCTTTTAGATTGAAAGATATTGTCTAATCTTACAATAAAGTGTAAGCTTTGTTTGAACTCATTGTTCACATTAGCATCAAGGGCTTTTGACTTGTAGTGATTACATCTTCATCAAAAGTCTAGCACATATCACTATCATCAAGCAGCAAGGGACAAAAGAACACAACATTCTATGGTGACATGCCTTCCACCATTCTCATGAGTTGTGATAGCATCAATTTTTTGTGTATATTCATTTAATAAAAAGATAACTGAATGAAGGATGCTTATACTAAACTCAAAGAGGAGCTGCTATAGGAAGCACCAAAGCATTATTATTGGAGCAGCATTGGTATTGGAGCAGCTTTGGTATTGGAGCAAGCATTACTGATGTGCTAAGCTTGCATTGAAGTTGGGCATGTTTTTTTTTGGAGGTAAGAAGATAAATGAATGATAAAACTGTGAACAGTTTGTCTTTGAGACTCCGATTAAATAAAACGCATTGTGATAGAATAATTGATTGATCCTGCATCTCCACCAGTACAAAAGGTTAATGATGCCAGATTAAGATTCTGTATATTATTTATTGTTGTTGAGAACAGTGAGATATCAATGCAAATAACTGAGAGTATGAAGGGTATCGTAACTATGGCTGTCTGTGCGAGCCGAAGTGAAAATTACCGCATGGATTATTAATGAGTATCATATTATCTCATGGCCTTGGATGCATAGACACTTTTGGCATAAGTGTATACAACAGAGATCATATATATCAAGCTCTAACCATTAGTCTTCCTTAAACATGTGTTACACCTAAAAGTTATGTAACAATGGTATGTGGGTGAATTTGAGAATCCCTTATAAGAAAGTATGAGCGGTTGGCCTATGAACCAAGTTATGTGCAAATACATCCTTGAATCTACAACAAAATCACTGTGTAATCTGGTAGTAAAGGTGAATTGTGGCTGCAAAATATATATTGGCATCATCATATTTGAACGGATGTGTACTACAGATGTGTATTACAGAAGAAGACATATTCCATCTACAATATTCCTCAACAGATATGTATCTTAGATGAAGATCATAATATGGACTGAAGTATATTTGGAGTAGACTTTATATATCGTATGGAGCATTCTCAGTATTTTAGTATTATTCCAATTATGCATTTATGATTATATAAGTCTGGTATAGTTTGTTTTATGAAGTGTCCTTATCATCACTTTTAGCATTATACAAGAGCAAGGAGTTTGTGCTTTAGGATGGTATCATCTTACTGTGTATATACATAAAATTTCAATGATTCCCAATTTTTTTTCCCAACAATGCTTATACACCAAATGGAGCAGCCAAGTATGTGGGCAAAATGAAGAACGCTTATGCAAAAATCTAATAAGGAAATGATGGAATATACACTGGAAAAAGGTGTAACCCTTTGCCATTGATGTCAAAGGGGGAGGAAAAGCAAGCAAACGAAGATAGTCACTTCTCAGAATGAAAGGGGGAGGAAGTGTTGGAGGAAGTGTTTCCATCAATGCCAAAGGGGGAGATTGTTGGAAATATTTTAATTGATGGAAAAGGAGCAGAAAGGAGCAGCACCGAAATTATCATTAAGGACAAAGGAGCAGATCAGGATCAGTTGGAGTACAAAGCAGTTATAAGGAAAAGAAGGAAAAATTACAGTGGAGGAGAAGAGAAGAGGAAGAGTAGCAGCAAAGTGCCAAAGGAGAAACATTAGAGGCAAAGGAGTAAGGAAGAGTAGCAACAAAGAGGCATGGATCAACACCAGAATTATCATTAAGGAAAAGGAGTAGAGATGAGCAGTAAAAAGTCAAGGAGAATCATTAGAAGCTTTATCAAGGAGCAAAGGCAGCAAAGGCAGCAAGTTTGGGTCGAGTCGTGCAAAAGTGGGCAAAGTTGTGAACGTGCTAAGACATGTAATGAACGCATTCAACTAGTGGAGAAAGTTGTGAACGCTTGGGCAGAGTCAAGCTAGTTTGCGTTCAGAACAGTGCACGAAGGCACATGCAGCACGTGCAGTTCTGCGGGCAGAGTCGGATAAATTTCTAGAAAAACATGTTCATAACAGTGTTCGGCGAAGATATCGCAAATAGCAATCGCAACAAAAGGCCTGATCGCATATCACAAATCACAACGGAAGGAGTATAGCAAAAACACATAGACACAGAAATTTTGAAATGCGAAGTGTGGGAGATGACGTGGCAATGACGTGGCGATGACATGGAAGTGATGTGATGATGATGTGGCAATGACCTGGCGATGACATGGCAGTAACATGGCAATGAAGTGGCAGTGACATGGCAAGGTGACATGGCTCGATGAAGTGGATATGACATGGATCTGGCCTGCATATCACACATTGCAAGCTCAGGAGGATGAGCACTCAAGAATCATGTTAAAATTTTGAAGTGCGAAATGGGATAAGATTATCGGATGGGATAAGCTTCAAAGCTAAAATCAAAAGGATTTAAAGTCCGGTTGTGGGACCCAATCGCATATCGCGCATCGCAAGCTCAAAAGGGATAACACTCATGAATCACATTGAAATTATGAAATGCAAAGTGTGATAAGAGCCTAGACGCGATACCTCTCAGAGTTTAAATACTAAAGTTTTTAAAGTTTGGAGTGGGACCCATTCACATATCGCAAATCTCAAGATCAGGAAGGTGAAGATCATAAGAACAAGGTTAAATCTCTGAAATGCGAAATGCAATATGAGAAAGGACGTGATGCATTTTCAAATGTAAATTCTAATACATTTCAGGTCTGCGGTTAGGTATATTTCCTTAAAAAATCACATCAGGAGAATGAAAGGCGTTTATAACATATAATACATAGGATACCTGAAATGTGATAAGAGTACTGGATGCGATGTAGTTTCAAAGAAAAATTCTAAAGGATTTCAAATCCGAAGGTATAAGGTTTCCCTTTGAGAAATCGCATCAGGGTTTAGAAGAGTTATGCATAACAAGAAACACATGAGAACACCGAAGTGTGAAGTGCGATAATGAACTGGACGTGATGCAGGTCAATGCTAAAGCCTAAAGGATTTCAAGTCCAGGAGTATGGGTTTTCCATTTGTTAAATCATGTCGGAGAGCAAAGGAGGATTATAACATAAAACAAAGGAAACGTCGAAATGCGATAACTGATTGGACGTGATATCATATAGAGGTAAATATTAATATATTTCAGGTCCAGGTTATGCTTTTTTACAAAGAATTAAGGCTGAACAGAGAGGAAAGACTCGGGCAAGTGACCTGATACTCGTGCAAGGTTAGTGCGGCCATTTAATAACAAAGTTTGAACTCAGTAGAAGGAGACTCAGGCAAGTGACCCGGCACAGAGCAAAGGAGTAGGTGAAGGTTGAATGCTGTGGGCATGAGAAGAAGAGGCAGAGTCGGGAAAAAGGAGCATATTGTGGCACTGTTGGAAATGCAACAACTGGGTCGAGTCGGGCCACAAAGATAGTTATGGAGAACTATGTTGAATGTAAAAGAAAAAACAAAAAAGACTCTGACATCAGCAGAAAAGACAAATGCACAGTGAGAAAAAAGCTGATAGGGTTGAGTGAATATTGTTTTAAATGTAAATTTATTAATTAATTTTTTATTGTTTGTGATGCAAAGGCAAGTCTCCATAGGCATAGGAAAAACTCCATGAGTGTTGTAATGATTATTTTTGATGTAATAACCTTAACTAAAGAATGATGAATAGAATGTGTGGAAGGCATAGGGTTAGGCCTGTTCACATCATATTCCCTGTAGAATGCAAACAGTTAGGGAGTTATCTGTATAAGATATGCAATATCAGTGTGGATAGAGAGGTGAGAAAGCTGTAGAATGGAAGAGAGCGGAAGAATTTAAGAGAGCTGCAAAAGGGAAGAGAGCGAAAGAATTAGGGAGAGCTAATAGAGATGTTGTGCACATCAAGAGCTTATATGAAGCATATATGAAGGATGAAGAGGAAGTAGTGGAGAAGGAGTATAGCAGAGCTGATATCTAGGTAAATCAACATTTTAGTTTCATGCTGAGTGAGGGGATTGTAGTCTCCTTTAAATTTGTAGCTTGATAAATTTCCAGTTGGAGCTGGGTTTGGTAGAAGCCTCCTATAGGTTGTATCCTACATAAAATATTTGGGAGTTGGAGCTTCCTTGAAATTTGTAGCTTGCATAAGTTGAGGTAGGACTCCTGTGGGTTGTAGCCTGCAGAAAATATATGGGATTTGGAGCTTCCTTTCAAGTTGTAGCTTGCAGAAATTGAGGTAGGATCCTCTTGTAGGTTGAAGCCTACAAAAAATCAGTTGTGAGAGGGAGTAGGAGATTGCCTTTGCATCACAACAATAATAAGATGTGGTTTTCTCCCTTATGGGTTTCTACTTATATCTGTTGTCTATGTGCATGATGATTATGTGTTGATGTGTTGTTTTAATCTGATTATTACTTGTTGCCCATGCATTAAGTTTGTTGATTCATTATGTATTAAGTTCCTCATAAAATGAAGCTATTGAAGAGTTTTAAGAAAAGAGGTTTAATTCGAGAAATCCAAGTCTAAGAAATCACTGGTATTTGCTGAACTTATGTGTTATTTTCCTAATACTTAATCTAAAACAGTGGTAGAAAATCATCTCGTTGATGAATCTCTATTTCTAGTCTTTACATTAGATCCTTGGTTTTGGGATATCATTATATATCTCTAGAACCAAACCTTTAGACCAGAGCTTTCATGATCAGATCGACAGAGAATTTGATACCAATCTATGCAATACAATATTGGTGGCAACACTCTTTATCATCGTGGTGTTGATTATGTTTTTCGACGTTGTATAACTCATGAAGAAGTCGAAAGGGTTTTGAATTATTTCCATTCTGGAGCGTGTGTTGGTCATATTTCTGGGTTTTCCACAACCCAAAAGATATTGCACGCTAGCTATTTCTGGTCATATTTATTCAAAGATTGTATTCTTGCGGTTAGAAAATGCCACAACTGAAATATTTTTTATCAAAATATGTGTGCACCTCCAGCTCCTCTTCACCCAATCATTGTTGTCAGTCCTTTCGCCAAATTGGGCATCGATTTCATCACATGTAACCCTCACTCAGCTGGGGGGCATGGGTATATTATTCTTGCCATAGATTACTTTACCAAATTGGCCGAGGAGATGCCTACATTCGCAACTGATGGAAAAAATGAAACAATTTTCATATTCAATCACGTGATTGCTCGGTTCGGTTTCCCTCAATCTATCGTTACAGACCATGGAAGCCATTTTCGAAACATTATGATGACCGAACTTTCTGATCAACTTTGCCTACACCACAATAATTCTACACCATATTACCACTAGGCTAATGGTCAAGCTGAAGCCGTCAAAATTTTCTTAGACCACCATGATTAAATGGATTGTCAGAAATCATAAAACTAATTGGCATACCATGATTTTTTCAACATTATGGGCATACCGTACCTCTGCAAAAACAACTACAGGGTTCAATCCTTTTCAGATTTTTTATGGTTTGGAAGTTGCGTTACCCATTGAATGTGAAATCTTGTCACGCAAATTAGCCATTGAATTATTACCAGCTACCTATGAAGAGGAGAAATTCTTCCTAACCTAGCACAATTATATGAAACTCGTCGCACCGCTGCATTAGCTACCGAGGCTCATAAAAAACGTGTTAAATATCAGTATGATCAAAGTGTTAATCCTCGCATATATTAAGAAGGTGATCTATTTCTAGTATACTATCAAGCTCATGACAAATTAGGCGCTGGTAAATTCGAACCAATGTGGCATGGTGCTTATATTATTAAGCGTGTGATTGCAAAAGGAGCCTATGAATTAATTGATTATGACGGTTTCTCTTTAGATAAACCCAGAAATGGCCTTTATCTCAAGAGATATTATGCATGATTCTTCGTGTGATGATCCTCCTTGTACATTAGTTACAAATTTAGAACAATGTGCCTTAGATTAGAAAAGTGTGCCTTAGGATTAGTTATTTTTGCTTGACAAATTTTTGCTACTTTCGCTTCTTATCTTGATTACTCTTGATATTGAATATGTCGACATTCCTTAAAACTTACATCGGTTTTTCTGACAGCGCCTGTTGTAGGACATGGAACATCTCTTCTGTGGCTTGGGTTATCTATTCACCCACCGATGAGTTGGTCTCTATTCATGGGATATGCCTTGGTCAAACAACGAAAAATATTGCAAAATATAGCGCAGTCATTGAGGTATTATCTGATGCCATCACATTTGGTATTTGACGTTTGATTGTTAGGTTAGATTCACAAATAATTATATTACATTCAAATGGTGTTTATGCTATCAGAAATCCAGCTTTGTTAAGAATGTTTTTGAGGTTTCATCTCTTGGAAAGACAATTTGATTACATCAAATATCAACACATTTCAATAAATTTAAACACATTGGTTGATGCATTAGCTAATCGAGTTTTAAATAGACATATGCAACATTAAAATTAAAATAAAACAATATTTAATCCATATTGAATAATATACTTAGAGATCGGAAGTAGTATATCATTAGGTTAAAAATAGTTGTGTCAAAAAATATTACATTGTCTGTGATCATAGGTTTCAAACACCTTATGATCTAAAAGATACTAATAAAAAAAAATGTTAATCTAGATTGACCATCAGCTATCCATGATGATTATCATGATAGAAAACTATGGCACATGCCACCCTACGCAGATATCTCCTAAATGGGCCTGGAACACCAGCCACATGTCTCTAGATCCTAAGAGGTATATCATATGTCGTTGTCTCTGGAACATCAATAGTCAACCTCTTTAGGTTGTGATCTAGCTCTGTAAGGATCTCTGCAACATTATTTTGTGGTGGGCCTACTATAGGTTGTGCTTCTCACCTATCAAAGCGACAAAGAAGTGCTGGTCGTGATGGTCCAACATCTACATTTAAAAATTTTATCAGTATTAGACGATAGAAAACCAAATAAAAATTAGATAACATAAAAAATTTCAAATTGTGTTGCTTTACCTGATGCGTCGCACTATGCCCCTCGTGGAAGTGATGTGTTAGGGTCAACTCTAAAATCCATCCCTACATAAGGAAAATATTCATTCATGAAGATCTGATTCCTAAGCCATATAAAGAACTAAGGAGTAAAGCGAACCACTCCACCACTGTCTCTACCATGGCAAGACATCAATGCTAACCAATGCAACATACGTGGTTCCTGAGGTCCTGTGGGATCCATCGGAGACTGTTGAGGTACGAGGAGTGGGATCCTCTCCAAAGCAGACAACACAAGAATGGCTCCATAGCTAAAGTGTTTCAACCTCCCATTCCTAGCTCTCGTAAGTTGGCCCTTCATGTTAGCCAACACTCCTTCACTCCATTTGAAAATTGTTCCCATGGAACATTCAAGTTTAGTCTGCATTTTTGCTTTGGTAGCCACACGTGGAGCTATACTCCCACATAACCTGGTAATGATGAATGCAATGATCTTTAGTTCTAGTCACACAATAGTTTTGATATCAATGCGACAATCCTTCAACTCTAAAATTTGGCTACAATATTGAGCCATATAAGATGCAGTGGGAAGACCACCTGGTCTTGTCCCAAACAAGGAAATGTCCCTCCCTCCGCGGGGTAATCCAGTGAGGAAATAGATATCCTCTAGCTCGATCACAAGCCTATGCTATCCAATGATGAATCATTAATCTCAAACAGCCCAAGCATTCACTAGCCAGGTCATCATCTCAACCTGTGCTTTCATACCTTGAGTCGCCCAGAACTTATAAAAGCCACAATTTTTCAATGTGTGAATTATTTCCGGATCATCCATGGTTGTGTTATCTGCAAGTTCATGCTCTCTTTCTCACCATTCCAACATGATTTATAATCTACAAACGTCAATTTAAATCAATAGAAATCAATTGGGAGAATTTTGAGCCATTTTTTAGATAAGAAACATGTTTTTTTAAACCCCATAGTGCTTGCGCAAGTCTTGTGTGTACATAGTGCATTTTTTCGCACAAGATACACATAAAACCCATGACGACCCGATGATTTTTATATTAAAAAATCATCGGGGTGCGTGATTTTCTCCGAAAAACTGCACGCCCCCGAGGGCGGATTTTAAAACCTTGTTTCCCCCTAAAAAATGCCCTAAAAAATCAAAATAAAAAACTAAACAGATGAAAACAAAGATATTGATGATGTGGAATACCTGGCACGGACGGTTCTCGAAATGGTTGGTTGGTTCTCCTGATATCAACTCCCGAAGATTTAGGGCAAAAACTCTTTCTCCTCTGCTTTGAAAACTTAAAGGTGAAAATGATTTATTTTAACTTCTTTTTGTAGTTTTGAATGAATAAAATAATATGATTTTATTTATTTTTACTTTAGAAGTCAAAAAAAAAAAAAATTCCCTATTTTGAGAGCAGATATTTGTAATTTTTTGAGTTTTTGTGCGGAAAATGGGATATTTTTGGAAAGAATCATTTTCACATTGAGCAAAATTTTACCACTTTTTCGGACTCTATTAAAAAACAAAAAACAGAAACCCTGTAGTCCTCTTTTAAGCCCTTTTCAGACTCTCTAAACATGAAAATATTGCTGAGTACTTGACTATTAGAACTCGATAAAGTAAAGGAACAATCATCTATTTAGTATAAGTTTACCCCTTTTCCGGACTGGATCTGACTATTTATGAAAAAGGTATACATTGACTAAGAATGGTTAATAGAGTTATCTCGTGCTTTATTTTATCCTTTTTCGGGTTTTAGGGACTAAATTTACGTAAAATAACACTATGGAGTTTACTTATGTTTTTCTTATAACTCCTTAAAAATGAAAAACACCAAGTTAATCCTATGTTGGACTCATTAAAATTAAATAGTATAGGACCTCTTGATCACAACAGGAGTGAACCACTCCTTCTTAGGGTTAGTTTTTAAATACTAAGATGGAATCATCCAAAGGATGAGCTTACATGACAAGCAAATGTTATCCTCCTCAAGCTTGACAAAAATAAAGAGGTACTTGCCAGTAATGGTGGGGGGAAAAGTGAGAAAAAGAATCCATTCGTTGTCTTCGTTTTAGAAAGCAACATGTCGCTCTTGAACATGACATTTTGTCACACTTGTACTTGGGTTTGGAAATCCTTTGTCTTATAGTTAATCAAACCACATTGAAAGTATTCAGCCAGTTTCTGGGTATTATCTTAGAGTCAAATCTTTCCAAGCCATTTATAGTGTCGTTATTTGTTCAAGAGAAAGTTCAATTTACCATTCATTGCAAAAATTTGTCTCTATTCATGTTGACCATCCCTTAGTCAGTCCTTGCAAAACATCTCTTCAAAAATTGATCTAATGGTTTCTTGTCATAGGCTTTCCTGCAACCGATCACTTTCTATCGACATTAGCTCATTATCTAGAAATTTGATTTAGAATCCTATCAATACCTTGGAATATGCATGCCCTAATGGCACGTTTCTCACCTTTGACAATAAGTTATCATCATTGACCTTTGATTGAATGACTCTATGAGTGTTCGACTGCAAATCATTCATTCACACTTCATAGATTGCGATGAAGTACTTTGAAAGACATTATCATTATTGGTGGTTTCTCTCACGCTTGTTAACGGTTCTCATCATTGACTGGTAATCAAGTGGTTTCTACCATGTTTGACTTCGACACAATCAATCCCATGGATAGATTCGTACAAGTTTGAGAAGCGAAAATCAAGACCCTGGATCTAGTTTCCACCATCCAGGCTACAAGGAGTTATGTATTCATTAAAAAGTAGACTTCTTATGATAGATGGTTGTGCCCATACTGTGTCTACTTTTTGATGTAATGTTGAAATCATATATGTACCAAAAAATTTAGTTATCTTTTCTCCGAGTATGGGAATGCATACCTCAATGATGATATATATTTGCATTGAATGTTTTTACAGGTTTTCAACCAGTGTCTCCAATCCAATCCTTGGAATGAGAAAAAATTTCTTAGACTTTGCACTTTAGGGGGTAATCTGTTACACGTCATTTTGTCACCATGACATTTTACTATCAATATGGGTCTATCACCATCCATATCATGTTCCCTTAAAGGTAAAAAACACTCATGTTCCTGAATCAAGTCTTGGAAATTGGAGAATTTTTTTGTAAAGCCCTTTAAATATTTCTTGCGCACTTTTTATAGCCTTTTCCTGTGCATGCACTAATGCTTCTTCCAATAGTCGCGGCGATAGCTGCTCTATTCGCCACTAAAACTTGTGCACCTCCATGAAAAGAAAGTAAAAATAAAAAGTAACTTCTAGAAGCCTAATTGGTCGAATATTCTCCCAATTGGAAGCCTCTAGAGTCTCGCCAGTTCAAGCTTTATCCCTCTACTCATGGAGCTTATCCCTTGGTCCAAGGAACTCAAATCCCTTCATGAGAGGAACCCATCCCTCTCTTAATGGATCTAAAACTATTTCAATCTCTCTATAAATTGAACATAAGTTTCAGGTTGAAGGGTAGATACTGATTTGTATAGATTCTAAGTTGCAGAGAGTTCATAGAGTTCATAGTTTCTGAACTAGTAATTTGTTGTTAGCACATTTAAGATTACACCTTTGTGCACATGACTTCATGCTGGTCATTCTAGAGAGGAAGGCTTATCAGACTGAAGGAAAATGATTTCTCAAACACACAAAAGAAATCTATACAACATCAAGGCATCTGGTTGTAAGGTTGCTCTTTTTATTTTCTGATAATACATATGGATCTCTTTTTCTCATTGTCTTGTTTATGAATTCATGGAAATGATGTAAATACTTAGATTCCTTGATAACTAAGTTGGATTAGCATTTATGATTATTATATACTACATGTGCTTTGATCTTTTGTATTGTTTGTGATTGCAGACTCTTCTCATCATTGAGGAACTTATTTGGAGAAAAAGGAAAAAGGCTACATCGAACGTCTCCGTTGAAAGGTAGGAGCATGTCCTCTTTATTTAATGGTTATAATAATCTAAAGTGAAAATAATCTAGAGAAAGATATGTTCAATAGATCTTTGTTTCTAGTAACTCGTTGGAGTACTAGGGAGATCGCTCTTGTCTGCAAGAGGGATTAATCCTGGTAACAATAGCTTACCCCTTTTGAAATCAAATTTATTATATATAGTTTATTATGTGTAATCCAACTTATTATATATATAATAAATTTTCAAAATATTATTATATGGGCTGTGTGCGTCTCTGATGTGGTAAATCCGCATCAGTTTTCAAACTAACCTAAAGTGCTTGAGGCATGAAGAGAGCAAGGCATGGAGGTAACCATTTCATAACGTCATTGAGTTATTGGTTTCTGATATGGAAACGATGGAGGAATGGATAAGTGTAGTGGGAACCTGTAATGTATTGAGCTTGGAAGATTTCATGAAACCATCCAGGCGTAGGAGATGGAGGTGGAGATGGGTCCACCTACTTCTGGAGATTCGCATATGAAACATAGAGCATGAATTGCTCCATGATTGATTATTATTGCATTAAGTGCAATGATAGGTATTGATTATCATGGTTGTTAAAGAGTAAGAGGGCCAACTTTATACTTTTCGTCACATTTAGTGGAATAATAATCTCTCTGGTAGCAGTTCCCACTCTCCATTTCCTATTCCATTCTCTAGAAATAGGTGGGCTTATCTCCATGGCCTACACCACATCATTTTATGTCCTCTTCCAAGCTTAATGCATTACAAATATCCACTACAGATGTCCATTCCTCCACTGTCTCCCAACCTGAAGTGGAATGGATGCCTCCCTGCTTTGGCCACTTGAGGCTTCAAGCACCATCTGAAGTGAACTTTGTGCTTCAATTGTGTAGAACAGTCATGCACATAAAGAAAGAATATATATATATATATATATATATATATATATATATATCTTAAAAGTATCGCAACTCATAATATAAAAATAAAATTGAATGAAAATTTATGTTACAACTAAAAAATTATTTGGAATTAAAAAAAAAAAATGAATTCTGAATTATTATAAGAAAAATATTTATAAAAATTACATGTGAATTTTTCCTTTTCTTTTATATTAACCTCTCGATAAATTATTAGTATTTGAAGCTTTCCAAGCTTATGACATAAGTTTAAGAATACTTATTTCTATTTAAATATAGATATTTATAGTTTTAACTTTTCCCTTATTAAACCAACTTAGATTCATCTTAATTACGAATTTAGTAAACCAACTTAGATCCATCTTAATTACAAATCTACCAAGTGTCTAGAGGGATCAAATCTATTTGGATAGAAACCTTTTTTAAAGTGAAAAGAGATTTGGTCTCTCTCGGCCCTTGATAGATCTAGAGTTAAGTTGAATCTAGGTAAGTTTAATTTACCCCTTTAAATAGACTATATTCCACATAAATACCATCGGTCAATACCATGGGTTCTCAATACCATGAGTCAGTTTTATTTTTATTATCGTTTTATTTTAATATTTTTATTTTTATTTTATTATTTGATTTTGATCTAGTTAAAATATAAATTTCTAATATAAACATATTTTCATAAATACATTTCTATATAAATCTTTTATTATTATATAAATTCTTTTATAATTTTTTTTGGGCATAGTCTAACTTATAGACTAAATAGATTTTTTTCACCTGAATTCAAGAAATTTTTTTATTTTTGTTGTTGTCTAGAATGAATTTTTGAATGTATAGTTGGATTCAACACCCTAAAAATCCCCTTGACACACTCCAATTCTATTAAACAACTAAAACTCAACTTTTTAAAAATCTGTGCCAGATTTTGATTAAAATTAATCTGAATACATGTCACGAAAAAGGTCATTTTACCTATAAATTAGACCATGTCTTTTTCTTCTTTTTTAAATTGTTAACAACTCCAAAAACAAAAATTAATTATAAAATAATAAATAAAGATAAGAAAAAGCCTATAAGAGGTTTTTAATATTATAAATTATGAATTACTAATAAGAAGAATTAAATAATGAAAATAAAAAATAAAAACAAAAATAATTGTTAAAAAAAAGTCAAATAATTAATTTATATATATAGACCACATTAAATTAAAGAGAAATACCATTTTCTCTTTAATTTAATGTGGTATATATATAATTATAGGGACAAAATAATAAAAATATAATACTATAAATTGAAAACAAATAAAATAAATCTTGAGAACTAGAAGAACTAATCAACAAATTAATTGTAGGGCTAAATATAAGGTTAAAAAATAATAAGATAGAACCACTAATCAAAACACTACTAATTTTATAAAAGGGATATAATTAGGTTTAAATATACGGTTAAAAAAAAATAAGATAGAACCAAGCGGGGAAATAATAATAATTATATAGGTATTTTTTTTTAATAAATTAGTTAATAATATGCATTAAATAAATAAATAAAATTAAAGAAAATTGTAAAGAATGGAAATTTTTAAACACGCATAGAACAAGAGATAAAGATAAGCGTGAGATAATTTTATCATTCAAATGATATACATTTATAATACCTTTATATTCCAAGGTCTCTTAGAATATTTTTGATTGTTCAACTTCCACACCATAACCCTTTGCGGATTAGGTGTCCAACATTCCCGCCTTAATCCAAAGGGTTATATATGAGTCCAAGAAGAGAGATGTAATACAAAATGTGCAAAAATGCATGGCAATAGTAGATTGAATGTGCTCTCTGAAATGATAGTGTAAGGTGGGAGAACTTGAGGTATGAACCGATGGTTTAAGGATTACCACCAACACTGGAATGCTTGGTGTAGTTCCTGGATCTCTTTCAAATATGGCAAGAATTTGAAGTCTTTTGCTAGAGGAAATGTTTCGTGTTGTTTTGAAAAGGAAGACCTTGGGGTCTCAACCTGGAAATGTGTTTAGTGTTATTCTCAGAGCTCATCCAAATCTGGAAAGAAGATGAAGTAATCTATCAGAGGAAGTGCTCCTTAATTCTTTGAAGAGGGAGACCTTCAACCTGAAAAAATGGAAGTCTGCAACCTGCGGTAGTTTAAGTAAGGCCAGCCAAAAAAATCACTATTAGTGGCTTTTGTGTCTTTGGCTACAACTCTGAATCTGGGTATGGTTGTCTCTAGTTGTAGGCTCAAGAAGCAGGCTTCGGTTATGACTCAAGCTCGCTTGATTTATCTTTGAAACTTGTTGTTTACCATCAACGCCCCCTGTCACATACAAGGGGAGAATATGGAGAAGACCCAACTACAAGAATTTTTAATACTCTAGAAGAAATTATAACATATGACCAAAATATCTTCTTGGTTATTGAATCCCATTTCCAAGAAATGATCCATCCATCCAAGGTGAATATTTGTTCTTGAAGGAGGCTTGTTTTTGAGACATTTGTTTGAATGATGATTGTGTTGATCACAATTCTCACACAAACGAATATCAAAACAATGATCTTTCATATTTCCAACTCGGTTACAATGTTGGAATTTAGTAATGAGTTGTTGTGGAGGAAGAGCAAGAACAAGTGAAAATGAGTTTTCGTGAAGAAATCCAACACTCTAAAATTCAATGGGCTTGGAATAGTCTGGAGTATGAAAGAACACTTCAATATCATATTCAAGACATGTTCTATGCTTGTTGTTGATAATATTTTCCGAAGGTTCGATGATGGACTTGGGAAGAGCAGGCTGAATTTATGCTTATGCATGTAAATTTGTTCTTGAATCAACCTCAACTTTTCTGTCTTGATTAGTTTATGCATGTTGATGGGAGTCAACTTCAAATTAAAGAAGGGGATTTTTCTACAAAAAAAAAAATCAAAATGATAAATATGTTGTTGTAGCTCCTATTGATGTAATTGTGATTCAAGTTGGAGAAATTCGATGTTTTCTTGTGCATATTGTAGACAGGTCAGAGAGAGAGTCTTTGTTAATTTGAATTGCGTATTCAGTAGTAGATTGTATCAGAGTTTTCAAGAACTCTAATACTTCACCAATTAGAGCCATTTTCACTTACAACAAAAGATTATTGAAGTAGCTCTCCCTTTTGTAAGCTGTAGAAAAATTGAAATTAATCGATTGGCTTGGATAAAAGTCTCTAGATTATCAAAATATGCAGCTATGAGGTGATGTCTCTAGCCCCAACTTCACACATTCAATCATTCACACTAACACTTCTATGTCAATGAATATTATAGGGAATTATACTTAACCATCAAATCATTGTATTGCTTATGCTACCTTATGCCACATTTTTCCAAGCATAAAAAGGATTACATAAGGAGTAACACTTTGAGATATTAGAATGACAGAGGCATTTTTGAGCCAAACTTGCTCTGTTATCAATCACTTTGCTATAAAATTTTAGTAATATTTTTTCCATCCACCAATACTCTTTGAGATAACTTAAATTTCACTATCTTGCAATTGAGTGAGGTATTATTCCTCAACCTAGACTATATAGAATGAATGGAATTATTGTAAGATTTTAGTGATAAATCCCTCAATAGCATGATGATGGTAGAAATATTTTCCCTTGACAATACAAAAATGGCATCATGATTTCAAGGAAGGGATTGACGCTTGTGGACGAGAATGTAAACTAAACGAGTTTCAAAATGATAATAAAAAGGTCCACAGGGACATAAACAATGAGATCTCATGACAAATTCTAGAGGATGTGTGTAGAGTGAAGTAGGTGGATGTACAAAACTTAGCACCTTCGTTGAGGATGCGAAAGCATGTACGAGTTGTACTAGTAATGTGAATCACATGAAAATTCATGATAGGAGAAGAATGTGGCTAGGAAGATTGTTAACGTGTATGTCGACCATTCAATTTCCAATGGCCTTAACAAACTTCAGGGAATTCCAACTAGCATAAAACTAAAGCATATAACATATAACACTCATATAACATATGCCTACACACTTATAACATTTACCATGGACCATTGCATACCATATACATGGCCTTCATAACTCGTATACCATAAAATGACCAGTGCATAGCGTTATATATGAATGCATGGTATATTATATACCATAAAATGCTTGAGTGGAGCGCTCATACCATCTCAACACAAAGAATGAATGTTGTTGCCGTCTACGTGGAATATGAACACATGGTTTCGTGAGTGTTTAATTATGCTTCAATGCATTCTTCAACACAGAGAGTGATGCATGAGAAAATTTTCTGCGGTCATCATCAAAAGCTTTCAGAGCCTGGTCACTACCTCTTCTCTCTATGATGCCATGGCCAATTTTTTTATTCCTCAATCTACTTGAGAGTAGCCAATGTTAATCTATACCACAACAACCATTAAACAACACAATGAATTATTTCAATACATTCTACACCAGTGTTCTCAACAATTACCAATGGAGAGACAAATTAATTCTTTAAGAGTTCACCACAAGTTAGCTATCACCATTCACAGAGATTCAACATAGAGAATTCAAATAGAGAATGAAGGGAGAGAGCACGATTACAAATTTTATATTTCTTTGAAAAACACACAGATAGTATGCAGGTCATACTAGGAGTTTGAATGCTTCAATTCAATGCATAAATCATATACCACCTCCAACCAACAACGCAATCAAAAAACAATTATGTAATATTTAACAAATCGCCCAACCATAGAGACTATCAATGAACGCACAGAAAAGTAGTATCCAATGCAATTCGGTCTAGCGCACATCATATTCATAGGTCCAATAGAAAGTATAACATCCCTCATTCAATCTTTTTTAACATAATCTCAAAAGAAAGGTCCACACATTTCCAAAGCGGTGATCCAATTCAAGTTCCTTCTGAGAAGATATTAAAAATATGCCAAAATTAAATCCCCCGAAGACACTTGCAGTTAATATGGGACAAAAAATAATCCCACACTGAGAAATTATATGAAAGAGAGAGAAGGTAGGCAGGGATTTCAAAGATGATTTTGCATAGACAGACATGTAAGGCAGGTGAAGATTTTCTGTTAGCATATCACTAGAACCTCCACATTTCAACAGAGCATATGACAAACCCTGGTAATGCAAGCCAGTAGAAAGCATTTGGATTTACATACCTAGGATACCAATTTTTTTTCTATTTTTGGATTATGGGTAGAGGTGCAAGACTGACATGCACAAAAGTCCATAAAAACTAGTGCCTCAAATTGGAGCAGGGCCAGAATTCGTCTGCTCTGATACCATGTTAAAAACACATATGGAAGAATTATCTTTGTTACATTCTAATATTCATAGGTTGAGAAGTGAATTGGATTTTTCTTCTATTAAATTATTTGGGCTCCATTTTCACCTTGAAAATATGTTTTCAGTTCCTCTTTGGATAAAAATTGATGATGCACAACATTGAAAGATCTACGACTAAAAGAAATCTCTAAAAAGAGGCAGACTTCAAAGTTTATCATGTTCCAGAAAGAACGCTCTCCTCTTCCTTATTGATTTTCTTTGCAGTCTACCTCTATGAGTAGGCTTAGAAATGAGTAGGTTTCAACCCTTTGATCTTGGGTCTCCTCCTTTCAAAGCTATGTTGGGTCTTTAGATCGGTCTTCTCCATTGAGGTCTTTTAGTGAAGTCCATTCTTATGCTTTAGGTATTTCTTCTTATTCAAATTCTAGGTTTTCAGGCGTTAGTGGTAGTACCTCATACCTCTCCAAGGTTAATGATATTCCTCTTATTGTCTACCCCATTTCAACCATTCCTCCCCCTTCAACATGTTGAGAAATATAGGGAATTATAATTTAGTTGTTTCTCTTCTATGATAACTTCTTGTGAATGTTTTTTACTTCTTTAGATTGGGTTCTTCTTTAGTTTATTATAGTGTCCTTGTTCATCAAACAACTAGAAAACCATAAAAAATAATGAGACAAGAGACACAAGATGTAGACAATCAGCCTGGTCCAAAACAACTCCAACTTGACAGGAAAACGCAAATGAATTATTCTTCTTATAGATACTTCAATTGATGAATACCAAGACCAAGACCCTTGACACAAAAACCACTCATAGACCAAGTCACAAGGCCTTTCTTCAATGCTTCTTCTTCTTGCCCAAGTCAACACAAGTAAAACTATCCTCTTACATTGCACATCTTGGCTACTCTGAAATTTCGGCTCCTTTCCACAAAATTGCAATCTGAAACTTTGTAATTTCAAATGTGTGAGATGATAGAGAGTATTTTTATGATGTTTTCCTCCTTTTCTTGACTTGAGAAATTATCTTGGTGATCTTAGCAAGCAAGGTTTCTATATGGGTGACCTTCTTGATGACTTCCTCAAGAGATGATATGATACTACTATAGAAACCCTAGTTTTTAACACATGTGTGAGGAGACTAGCAAAAAAATAGTGCCACATCTTTGCTCTTCCTCTCCTTCTTCTCATTAGTTATGAGGTTGCATTCCTTGTGAACTTCTCACTTCTTCTTGTTTCATACTTTCCTAACTGATTTGTCTTCATGTGATGACAAGTTTCCTTATATATAGTAGTTTTTCCTTGGGATATAGGCCGACATGACTTTGTGCCTAGGCTGACATGACTTTCTGGTATCATCCTTATTCCTTTTTGTAGGTCGAATTCAAGGGGTGATTGTGACAAGGCCTTAGAGTTTTTGTGACACAAATAAATTCTCTATTTATAATGTATAACATGCCCAAATGGGTCTTCAATCCTTGACATTGACTCTCTATACTTTATGACTCGATGACCAAAACTAATAACTCACAACGAGAGATTCAAATAAAAATAAAATTACTTGAGCATGAAACCCATGAATCAAGCATTACAAAATATTTTTATTTTTCTTCTTTACATCAGTTATATAAAATCATGATTACAGATGTCATTATGAAGACCAAACCTAGTTACATTTTTCATCACAACGCCCTATTGTTCTCCTCGGCCTTCTGGTGATTCTGTTATGATTTTTCCCAAATGTTGGTTGAACGTAAGTCATGAGCATTCTAATAGTCTCAACATTGAATCTCCTCCTTCCATTGTTGATATTGTTCCCCATGTTGACCAAGGTTTAGTACCTGACATGTGTTCCACATGAAGTTGTCATCTCTTTTCCTTCTGTTGACCATGGATCACTCCCTAACCTATGCGCTTCCCCTCATCATTCTCATTATGTTTCTAGTGATAAATATGCACACTCATAAATTCTGGTGTTAAGGTATTCATTGAGTGAGAGCTCCTCCAATCCTGTGTTATATTATTCCCCTCTCCACCGATAACATTCAAGCAGTCTCATCATTGAATCTCCTCCTGCCTTGTCCAGTTTCCTTCTCCCGATTGACTGTATATTAATCCCTAACACATAGGCTCCACCTTTGGTTGTAAGTTATTTTCCTTCTGTTAGCCATGGACATTCCCTGACCTGTGCGTCCCCTGTCCTCAATCGCATTCAATTTCCATTGATAATGAGGTGATCCTTGAAAATACTCTTTTGAACCTAGGTTCCTCCAATCCAGTGTTAAGGTTTTCATTAAAAGAGGGATCCTCCCATCCCATGTTAAATTATCCCCCTCTCCATTATTCTTTATTGAATTCTTCCCCCCTCCATCCTATCGTCTCAAATTATTTTTCCCATTCTAACAATTTATCTACCCATGTGGACTCTATTTGTCCTACTTCTAATTCCTTAAATCTCCCCCATTATTTCTAGTTTTCATTTCTCCCTCTCTTAATGAAAGATTTTTTAATCTTTCCAGAAGGAATTTTGAACCCCCGACTTTTCAATTCCTAGAAAAAGGGTTGAACTTTTCCTTGGATCCTATAAAAATCCCAATAGATGACATTATTTTCAATGTCAAATTTGGGATCAAATATTTTCCAGATAGCATTAAATAATCCATTAGGCAAGATTTTACTATTTCTCTTAGGAAATCCAAGCCTCCCAAGATCAATATCTCTAAAGAAGGATTTCAATCTCTAAAAGCCTTGAAAAATGACCCTGATGTTGTTGTTCTAAAATCGAAGAAAAGTGGAGCTGCGATGATCCTAGATAGGGTTGATTACCAAAACAAAATGATGGATCATATTCTTAATAGTGGTAACTACAAAAAAATTAAAAATAACCCTATTAAGAAGATCTCGAAAATTGTTACTTTAGCTATTAATTCTAGTTACATCACTAGGCCTATTAATAATAATCTTATCGTTAAGAACCGTATCACCCATAGGATATACGGGCTTTCCAAAATCCATATATATGCCCCCCCCCTTAGGCCCATTGTCAACATGATAGGTGGGCCCACTTATGTTCTTGCTAAGCTCTTAGTAAAAAATATTAGACCCGTTTTTGGCCTTAAAAAATCCTTTGTTAAGGATTCTACTTCCTTTATTAATGAGCTTAAGGATATTAAAATTGATCCTAGGGATTTTCTTGTTAGTTTTGGCAGAGTATTTTTTTTACAAATATCCATATCGATGAAGCAATGGAGGTTATTAATCACATAACCAATCTTGATACTTCCAACTTAGTTGGTCTCTACCTCACCTATACCTTTCTTAGTTTCCAAGGTGAATTCTATGAACAAACATGTGGGGTAGCCATGGGTTCTCCTCTCTCCCCAGTCGTCGCGAACCTGTTCATGAAATACTTCAAAACTAGAGTCTTGGCTTCTGCTTCGCTTCACCCTAAGATTTGGAAGAGGTTTGTTGATGATACCTTCATCAATTGGCCTCATGGGCGAGATCAACTGTATTCATTCCTTTATCATCTTAATAATCAATATGAGTCCTTTAAGTTCACAATGGAGAGAGAAGTAAATAATTTCCTTGATTTCCTTGATTTCCTTATTTCTAAGAAAGGAGATGGTTCATTATATCACCCATATTTTCGTTAAAAAAACTCACACTAAACAATACCTTCATACGATCTCTCATCATTATCGAACACAAAACTTTAGTGTTCTTAACACACTAGCTACCTAATCTCTTAGGATTTCTCATGAGGATCACTTTGAAGGAGAAAAATCCTATCTCCTCAAGGTTTTTGAGAAAATTCATTATAGCAAACACCTTATTCTTAGAGATTTCCATCTATCTAGTAAAGGGTCGAAATAAAGGAAGAATCTCATTGTTTTAGTTAATTTTGTTAATATCACTTTCATTTTAGGTACCACAGATAAGATTTCTGACATTCTTAAAAAGTATAAGGTGCATGCCACCATCAAGCCCCTCAACATCATCCGTAGCTCCCTTAGATCAGTCAAAGACAATGTGTACCCTAAAGACATGAAGGGTGTTTACTTAATCACCTGCTCTTGTGAAAAACCCTACATTGGAGAGACTGGACACTCCATTAATAAAAGAATTTAGGAAAATGAAACAGACCGTATTAAGCATAATAGGTCTCACTCCTCTTCCTTAATCAAGCATGCTGAAAAAATTAAACACCACATATGTATTGAGAAGTCCTAGGTCATTGCCAAGATTGATCACTTCCATCATAGGAAGTTCAAGGAGGCTATATAAATTGAGAATCATGTTATATTTCTGAATAGGGACAAGGAGTGGAAGATACGTAGCAGTTGGATTCCTACTTGTTATTCGTAGTTTCTTCTTTCTAGTAAATTTTCTCCCTGATTTTGTCCTACTTTGCTTTCCATTTCGGTTTTGGTATTTTTCCTTTATGATTTTATTACTTATTCATGGTTTTGTATCTAATAGTTTATATATCCTTTTTAATTAATAAATTTAGTTAATTAAAACTTTATTAATTCACATGTATTTTATATGTTTTTGTTGGACACCTAATCCGCTAAGGGTTATGGTGTGGAAGTTGAACAGTCAAAGGTAGTCCAAGAGACCGAGACCTTAGAATATGAATCCAATGGTGGTATGAATGTATTATACATGTATATAATTTGAATTGTGAAAGTGTATCACACTTATATTTATCTCTTGTCCATTCTATATGTCTGTTTAACATGGTATGAGCAGGCAAATTCTGGCCCTGCTCCAATTTGAGCCACTAGTTTTTGTGGAATTTTGTGAGCCACTTGATTTTGTGGACTTTTGTGCATGTCAGTCTTGCATCTCTACCCATAATGTAATATCCCTACTGTAATTGTCGTAAAACTCATAACATTTACAAAATGGAAATATTAAAATTTAATATATATATAAAAATATATATAATTGTTCTCATCAAGAATAGGTTAACATTAAAAGAAACTCTTGGGAATTCTTGGCAACTTTCATTCATTCTCTATTGCACCATGGATTGGGGGTTCAAAGGATGAAAAAAAAAACAATTGAAGTTTTCGATGGCATAGGATGGATTGTATATTGTTGCATATATTAGCTATGATGTGCGAGGATGAGTATCATGGTTCCATTATCTTTTAAATCCATTGAATACTCTTTTGTCTCAATTCAATTAATTCTTGGTGCTATGCATTATCACACATAAATTTTTAATTTTTGATGGATATGGTCATCATAAGCTTCACCTTGTCTCATTAGGTTAGATCATTCATTTGATGAAAAATTCACTTAATAATGTTTATTATAGGTCATAGACACTTCATTAGTCTTTTCATTAGGGTCATATCCACAATAATCAACCTTGGGTTCACTTGCATAGTCATCAAATTTTAAAAAAAGAGCCACTAGCCAGTTTTACACATTTTTGTAATGAATTCAGTGTAAAATAGGCAGATTTCGTGACGAAACTGGCTAATAATTTCGTAGCAAATATGAGGATTTCTCTGATTTTTTACTTTTGAGCAGTCAACTTCAAGGGAAGTTTCTGGGAAAACAGAGAATTATTTTAAGAAAATGAAAGAGGTTATTGTCAAGAACATATCAAATAACATTAACCTCTTTCACTTTTCTCAAAGGTGCTACAAATTGGGAGATACAGGGATTTCTTTTGGCCCTATTTTTAGAAAACAGAATTTTCCTGTTTTATACATGTTTTTCTAATGCAGATTTTGAACAGCTGGAGATGGTATTTAAAAAACCAAAAGAGGTTTTTCTTAAAAACATTATAATTTACAAAAAATCCACAATTTTTGCAAAATATATCAAATATTCGGAAATATGAGTTCATTTCTAAACTGCAAATTCTGCCTTTTTTAGGCATTTTTGTTGCGTGCTTCAGGCTTGAAGCCAGAAAAATGCTATGAAAATTCCTATAGGTGCTTTTTTGCATTTAAACTCAGTTTTGGAATGTTTTAAGGAGGGATATTTATGGTTTCAAGGTGTCATGATATGATGAAGGTGTTGGAACAAAAAAGGAGTCAAGAAGATTGATGGAAAAGCCATTTTTCCCCCGCTACGAAAATTTTTGTACATGACTGTTTTAGCACTCAACTTCAATTTTTTATTTTAGACCAAATGAAAAATTATTTTGGAAATCTGAAAGAGGTTTTCTTTAGCACAGGTCCATCTAAAAAACCTCTCTCAGTTTCAGCAAAGCCATCAGGGTTTGGAAATTATACACTCATCTTTGAAGCCTATTTTTCATAATTTTCACTAACCAGATTTGTGAAAAAATTGTAAAAATTTGACTTGGAGTAGGTCCAGCTCAGCATCCATGAGGAATAATGACACATAAACACTCTAGTACACTCAAAAAATTAGTTGGTTGCAGTTGATAAAGGTTATTAAATTGATTTCTTGAACTATTAATGAAATAAGAGTCCTTTTTGTATTCAAACTTTGCAAAACAGAAATATCCCTAGGAAGTCTCCAAGTGATAGAATCATGTTTGAAATAGGTCTCTGAGGTGGGAATTTGAGGTGAGTAAGGTGGCATATCATTTTTATGAGTCCTCACTCTATAAAGGAGATAATTTTAGAGTTAGAAAGGGTTAAGGATCTGCTATTGTAATCTTTGTCTATCAATAATATATAGTTTCACCAGCCTATTTTAGACCTAAGATTCTTCTATGTGTTCTTATTTATGTTTCTTATATCAGTATTTTAATCTCTCTAGTTTTCTAGTTTTATAATCACTTGGAATTCATGATTACATGCTCCAACTTCCTTTATACACCTAGTCTTTTGTTTTGTCATGTTTTATCAGTTTTGTTTATGTATAATCATTTGGAATTCATGTGGACATGCTCCAACTTCCTATATGCATATAGCTCATTGTTCTATCCTTTATGTGTGGTTTTATAAGAATACAATTTCCTCAGCTTCCATGAGATAGATTTACTTGTGACTTAGTTTTCATATTGACTTCATAAGTCCAATGGTAGTAAAACTTATACATTTTTCACCTACACAAAAACACATTCAATCCATTTCAGAGTTAGCCATCTGCTTTCAAGTTGTTCATTGAATATCCTTTATCAATTTTAGAGAGCCCTCTCAGACTGGAAAGGCTAATTTCCAGTTACAAGTGGTTTGAAAGAGTTACTCCAAGTTGACCATTGAAGCAGCCCAACAGGACTCAATTTGGTGATAACACTATAGAACAAAGCATGCATATGATATTCAAAATCTTTTTCAACATAGAGGTATGACATGTGTGGTGAATGCATTAAGATTTTGCAGGGCTCGAAATTTAGCTCCACGTTGAAGGTGATGGAGGCAAGGATTATGCCATGGAAAAGATAAGAAAATTGTTGGCTCGAACTTTAGCTCCACATTGAAGGTGATGGAGGCAAGGATGCTCACCTTCTTGAAGGAAACATATATGTACATTTATATCTTTTGAAATATTTTATAGAAAATATATACAATATATATACATAATCGTATGCAGTGAGGAAAAATATTTGTTTATTTGCACATATTTTCAAAAGATAAATTACTACATTATTTTCCCAAAAAGAGAGTTTACATATATACTATGTATATAGAGGATTAACTATATTATTTTCCAAAAAAAGAGAGTTTATATATATTATGCTTATAGAGGATTTATCACATTATTTTCCTAAAAAAAAGGGAGTTTATATATATATATATATATATATATATATATATATATATATATATATTCTGCATATAGATAATTTTAATGATGTTATGTTCTTGGGAAAATAATGTGTGAGATATTTGCACATAAAAGTTAAGTAAATCTGTATTTTCTCTTAGAAATAGTTCATGTCAATCTTGTGTGTTAAAAGATGAGTAGCTTTATCATTTTCTAGGAATAAATTACACAAAATTCTTGCTAAACAGTTAAGATATCCTCTTGAGAAAAGATGAATGAGACATGTAAAGTTCTAGGAATATATGCTTAAATGCATTGTGATAATAGTTATTTTTTGAAGTTTCTTGTGAAATAAATATGCATTGCATGCATGATACAAATAGTTAATGAGCTAGATTCTGTTGTAAGAATATAAGGTTTTTTTTAGTTTCTTGAAGGGAACATGTGCTTCTATGCACATGGATAATCATTATTAACTTTCTTGAAGAATATGTATGCTTTATATACACAAAAAAATAGTAATTAAGATAGCTTCTTTTTATAAAAAGTTGCATGTATGAAAATAATGGCTTTTATGATAGAACTCTTCAAATAGAAATAGATTTTTTTTTAAAGATGGATATAAGTATTGTTCATACAAGAACACGAATGCATGTTTTTTTATTGAAAATACTTTGTGTGTTGAAGTAAAAGTCATTGTGTTAGGAAAAACACATGTTGCATGCACCAATACGGTAGTCATTACAATATAGAAAATATGTTTTGTGTAGAGAAAGTTATTATGTTAATATTTAATCTCTTGAAAATATTTTCTGGGTAGATGAATTGTGTTAATTCTTGATTTAGGTGCATTAAATGTTAAGTTAACCTTGTTATTGTTGCCTAGTTTTTATGCATAAAAGATGGTGATCTATGGTAATTTCTTGAAAGGGAATCATGAGAAACTTGCACGTAGAAATATAGAGAAATAACTTTATATTAAATTCATTTTGAGAAATAATTATGTATTTGTTTATGTGAAAATAGTAACTAACGATGGTAGAATTCTAGAGAAAGGAATATATGTTGCGTATATTAAATAAGGACTATTATGATAAGTTCTTGCGTGCACAAAGAATAGTCATTGTATTATAGAGATATGTCATTTGCATGGATGGAAGAACTATTGAGCTATATTTCTTTCGAAAAATTATATGTGATTACTTTATGCTATCATAACTATTATCTTAGTTTATTTGGGAATAAGATGTATATGCATGCAAGATTTGTGTTAGATTTAATTTGGAAAGAGCATACATTCACATTATCCAACTAAAGTGCTAGTTCTTTTTATTAAGTTTATGTAATTCGTATGCAAAAAGATCATAATTTATGTGTTAGTTACCTTTAAAGGAATGTCTAGACAATTGTAGTGAGTTCTCTTGCAAGAATGTGTGATTTTGTAAAGGAAATATTAGTTAACGTGATATTTATTTTATAGAAATAATTCAATAATTGCATGCTTATAACTAGCGCATTTTCAGTGTTGTTAAAGGAAGCATGTCACGATATTTTTCTTACATGTCATGAATGTACATGAATATATGGTGAAGCATCACTAGTATAAATTTAAGAATGGGTTGATTAATACTTTATGTAATCTTGATATCATTGTATGCCGACGAAGATTCCTAAAAATAGTATCGATCGACAACTGGGAAATAGATAAGACAGACCCTAAGGGTGAGAAAATGAAGAACTCTAGGGTTTTCTCATGTGCTCCTCTTCCCTCCACCGCAAACATGTTGCAGTTTGACCCTAAGGCCCATGCCGACTAGAAACTAGATGCTCCACAGTCGATTCACAAGTCGTTCCTTGAGGCAACAGTCTTGACGAATGGGCCAAGATGGTGGGTGTCCAACCTATACAAAGATTTTCTCTCTCAGCCACAGACATGGATGTGCATCTCCATGATTTTAAGGCTGGCGAATCCCACACAGTTCGGATAAGGAAGAATCCCATCCCTAATGCGACACAGTTGAATTCCAGCATGTTGTGGAGCAACGAGAATACCATCGACTATTGTGGTCTCCCCCTACACGTCATTCACTCACTGTCATAATGGTTAACCTCGGGGCTTTGGTGCCAGAACGACCACTGTGTCAAGGGAAAAGAAAAATGCAAAGAGGCTGCCTGGACTAGCAGCGAGCTAGCAAAGTTTGATACTCTCAACCCTCGGATGTGTTCTAGTGGTCAGGGATCCACTATTATCCTATCCCCCTCCTTTCAAATACAGATCGCTCTTCTATCATGCAAAAACATGCTTTTATGGGTTCATTCAACAGATCTGGTGAAAAACCTCACGCATGCCCTGGAACTCAAGCTGGGGATCCCTTTCACCTCTCTTCAACTTCTTTATGGAGGTAAATAACATGATACCTCTCTTCCACTCTCATTTTATAATATTCAAAAGGATCCCATAATGGTTTTATCCCTTCATCTGCAAGGAGGGGCAGTTGGGAAACCTCCTTCCGCTGAAGCCTTATCTTATAAGGATGTTGTCCATGCACAACCTCCCAAGAAGGTTTCTCAACCCATGGAGGCTCCCAAGCCTTTTGTGGTGAATAAATCAGAGGAAGTTACCTCAGTAGAAATTTCCCACCTGGAACTTGAAAACCAATTCCAAATATTTGCAAAATCTACCATTATCTGTCGATTCAATGGATTATGGCCTCGCACAATAGATCTATGCCAAAGGATTCACTCCACTTAGACCAATAATAGAAAGGTTTTCTTCTGCTCAAAGCGTTTCTTCATAGTTGTTTTTACTTTTGATGAGGACTATTAAAAAGCCTTAATTGGTGGTCCATGGTTTTGGGGAAAAGCAGGGCTATTCATCACCCCTTGATTCCCATACTTCAACCCTTCCATGGCTATCATTACCAAGCTTCCCATTAGGTCAGGCTTCCAAAGTTACCTGCTTATCTTTTGCATTCCTCTGTCTTGCAAGGAATAGGAAATTCTCTGGGCTGCTTTTTGGCAACAGATCCCTCTAGAGGGGAGAAAGGCATATACATTTATGGAAAAATATATGCTGAAATGGACTTAAGCAAAGGTCTTCCCGACAAAATCATTCTCAAAATAGGAGACTTCCTTTGGACTCAGACCTTGGATTATGAGAAAATTGCATTATGATGTCATCACTGCCATCAAACGAGGCATCTTCAAAACTCCTACACCATGTTCCTTTCCCAAAAGAAGAAATGAATTCAAAAATTGAAATCTAAAAGATGGAAACCATGTGATCTACCCCCCATGAATGACATTGATTCCTTCAGCTCGAATGAGGAGGAGATTGAAACTAATGATGAGGAAACATTGCAGGAGAAGGAAGCAAACTCGGTAGGCCCTAGAGGTCCCAATGCTACCTCGAATTCGCAGAAAAAAACTCATGAGTCTACCTCCTCTGACTCAAATAAAGAGACTCTTCCTTTGATCATCAACAATCTTCAAGTGGTTTCAGCCCACCCGCCCCATGACGGTTGGGTCAAAGTTTCGAAAAATAAAGGAAAGAAATTCCGTATTGAGGATAAAACCCATTTTGGACAAATTCTTGTGTTTGTGTCTCATGGTTCCCATGTCTCTCTTCTTGACCCTCTGTGTTTCTCTCTTGGCTACGATTTGGGACCGAGGTAGACTTTTCGTTACTGGTTTCCTCGCTATCTAGTCTCTCTTGCTCGTAACTCCATTTGTAATATATGATTTTAATAGAATCGGTCTTATTTAGAAAAAATAAAAAATTTTAAAAAAAATTAAAAAATTAAAAAAATTAAAAATTAAAAACAAAAATTAAAAATTAAAATAAAAATGTATGTTGACGATGAAAATAGCAAGAAAGGATGGTAACTTGTGCAAATGATGGATTATGCTTAATATGGTGGCAGGTAAATAATTAATGGTCCATGCATATGAGTGCGAGTTGCACGATGGTCCACTGTAGGAACAACCATGCCACAAAGATATGAATATTGAAGATTTTTGGGTAAATGTCATTATGATGATTGTAATATCTTTTAACTAGATCATTTTTATGCAAACGATATTTCCTTGTAAGATTTTATAACAATGGTTAAGGGATGGACTCCCTTGTAAACCATTTAGTGAGGGGTGAAACCCTCACGAGCGTTTTATAATAAAATTAAACGTTTTTATGTTTTCACCCTACGATGTTTCCAAGGGTATATCGATATTCAATGATGTGATTTATTATTGTGTTAGTTTGATGATGTTGATTCCTTTCCTGATGTGATGTTCATAATGTCAAGTATGTGATTAATTAATCTGGTTAAAGTAATCATGAAATGGATGCAAGGCTACATCATATAGTTATGTTAATATACTACAATGGTGGTTGTTATGGTTATGCAACTTACTTTTCCTCTACTAAAGTAACTCTATGTACTGATGAAAATTCTATTTGATGGTCAATGAGGAATCTAGAATAGTGATTTGGATAGTTACCTGTGGGTAAATTGTGTAAAAAAATTCTAACTCCATACATTTCCATGCGAGGTTACTGGGGTATGTTGCAAGTGGTATCAGAGCCGAAGGTTGTAGAACTGGCGCCTTTGGGAATTTTTAAGCGAAAAATAAATCGGTGTATGCTACTAGTGGGCATAAACTCAGGTATAAGTCTAACAATATACATATTGATATATGCAACATACTACTTTAGACATGACATGTGTGATTCATGTTTATAACTGCAATGAAAAGTAATAAGTAATAAATTATGTTGCAAAATTGTGTTCATGACATTTGAATCCTAATGAGGATAACAAACAATAAACTTTGGTTGCACTTATAAAGAACCTGAGTACCCACTAGTGAAAGTGAGATTTGACTACCAACCTTTGCAAATATGACAATATTATTTATACATTTAGTGAACACGACCAAAGTTACAATGCACTACTTATAGAGAGTAAATGCATGAATGTAAAATATGGTGAGTATAATTGAAAATGATGATTGATTGTTCTAAAAGGGCATTGAATGAACCCTTTTAGATGTTAAAAATACACAATGAGTTGGGTAGTGAGACTTGACTATAATGGCTAGTTGTTGAATGAGTCATGTCATGGTTGCATTAAGATTATTAGTAGCATTGATTAGTTAGTATTTAATGACTAACTAATAAAATTTATATGCATGAATTGGTTTTGATTAAATCTTATTGCAAGTTATGAACAAGTGATTATGGTAGTTACTTCATGTGTGAGTATGTTGGTAACAGTACACTATAGGAATTGGAAATGTTAGACTATTACCCTAATCGTTATTGATATATACACATTCATTAATATTTGTATATATTTATGTGCATTACAACATTGTATACATGAAACTAAAATGATTTCGAAAGTGAATAATTGTTTAAACAATGCATATTTATGACTAGTGTTGTTGATAAGATTAAGCATGAGTAACTTAATGGGAACAAGAAAACATGTGAAAGTAAAATGTTGCCATGTGAATTGCAACCGTAAATGATAAAGTATAATGTTATGATGTGCATGATTGTGTTATTTGAAAAATCATAATATATACAACTTGTATATCAGTTATGTTTCCTACAAATCTAGATATTGTGGACTCATGCTTAGGGTCTAGTATAATTGCATGATCTACATAAACGTTACTTTTTCTTTATGTATAATGTGCATATGGTTCATTATGTAAATTACGGTGGGAAAAAGTGTTAAAAAAGAAATTTAACATGCTAGACAATTGTGGACAGTTGTGAAAGGCTAGAAGGCCTTGGGTTGATGGTGGTTGCCTATCTGGAGGGGTTGATGGTGCTTTCCTACTCGGATTTCATCTCCCTAGAGATAAGATGTTCTCAGTAAGGGAAAAGAGTTGGCCAACAAGGTGAATAGGGAAAAAGCATGAGGCAACTCTATTGATTTTGGAGCCTATTGGAGTAGGCTCAAATCCTCTAGGCGGGATGTTGTCAGAGGAATATGCAAGAAGTTGCAAGAGGAATCCTATATTAGACCCTATGTGGTCATTGGAATTCTTGAGCTAGTTGGCCAGTGGAATTTCATAATGGACCTTGTATGATATCTGTTAGAAAACTATTTGAATGTGAAAATAGCCCAATCTAGTTGTAGAAACTAGTTCCCATTGGTTGGGAGGAGTATTCTCTTGCCACTGTGGTTCTCATCAAGCTCCAAGAAGGATCAAATCTCTAGAAGGTGCAAACATTTCTTCAAGTTTGCACTTAGAAAAGAGGTTTGCACTTTCATAGATTTAATCCCTTTTAGAGCTTAATAAATCCAAAATTAAAATAAATCTAAACTAGTTAGAAAAATATACATATATAATTACTATTTTTTTCCAATTATTTTTATCATATTCTTTTTTAACCTTATATTTAACCCTAATTATAATCTTATTATACAATTAATTTGAATTAGTTTTTCAATTCTAAAAAAATATTTTTATTTATTTATAATATTACAATTTTATTATTTTACTCCTATAAAATATATTTTTCCTTTGTTTATCTATCTTTATCCACCCTCTTATTAATATTTCGTAATTTCTAATATTAAAACCCTCTTTTTGCTATCTCTATTTATTATTTTACACTTAATTTTTATTTTTGGAGTTGTTAATAGTTTATTTAAATTCAAAACAATATAATATAAAAAAAAAATATAACAATAAAAGCTTTATATATAGAAATATATTTATGAGAATATGTCTAAAAATGTATATTTATATTTTATATGTTTATATAAATTAGTTTTTTATTAATTAATATTGATTTTTCAATGTGTTTTATTTTTATTTTTTTTGGAATCTTTTTAAGGTTTTTCACATTAATTATTTTTTTATGTTGGATCAGATCTTCTATTTATGTTAGTGGAGGGTTGAGAGACGCTGAGATAGATGTAGATTGCCTTTTTAAATAGGCTATATTTCACATGAATACCATGGATCATTTTTTTTTGTTATTTTTATTTTATTTTGACCTAGTTAAAATGTTTATATTGCATGAATTTTATCTTTTTATTTTTATTCCCATTTTTATGTAATTTGACTTAGTTAAAATGTTAAACATTACATTACAACATCTCTTCTACCATACTAAGTTGGAGAGCAAGTCAAAATGTTAAGCAAGACATTACAACACTCATATTGAGCAAAATAATACCTTTGGACACAATAATGAATTTTTTATATAAAAGTGTATTATCATTCCATGTAGAAAACAATTCATGACCAATACTTATACCTCACATCTTTCAATTCATATCTTTACATGCTTATCTTCTTTTATAACAATAAATTTGATCCCTCTTTACTTTTAATACATCTAAACTTAAAATGAATTTAAACTAATTTAGTTATTAATTATAATTATTAATTTCATATATAAAAAAAATTTCAAACCCAAACTTTGAAGAAAAGTTTTTGAATTCAAACCAAGTTGTAGAATGAAATGAAGTGCGAAATGTGCGAAAATTGTGACTCATTTCGCGGAAATTTATATTGACGCGAAATGTGTGTTTTGTAGGGGGCTCCACAAAAATTTCCGGCCGACGGAGAATTGCACATTGTTCTACCGTAATCCATACGTTAGTTTTAGCTGCTTCTAGAGTTGAAACATGTCTGGTCGAATCGTAGCCATTGTCTGTTTAACTAACGCTGGGGCCACTGATGTCACAGAGCTAAACAAAATCTGTCGTAACTTTGGACTGATTAAACTCCATGAAAAGTTGTTAATTAATTGTCAGAACCAAGACAAGCATTTTCAGAATTGAATCTACTTTCAGGAAATATAACTTTTATGGAATTTCATAAACGCTTATTAATTTTAATTATTTTTCTAATAAAATAGGTGCAAACAATTTCTGAGGGTCGTTGTGATTCACTGAAATCAAAATTTTGTATCTCCCAAAATACATTGTAAAAAAAATTGAAAAAATTATGGGGCATTACATTGGTCTGTTGACTGTAATGGGTAGCTTTTAGATTTTTAGTTTATAACTTGTATGTTAAGAAATTTGTTGCCACGCGAAACATATCAAAAATACGCAGTTTTTCGTATTGGACCAGTTCAGAAAATTCTAGTAATTATGATATGCATCCATTTGCTTTGTAAATATGACGAAACCAAAGTAGACTCTGTCTAGATTGTTGTAACACATTTTGTTTTTTCAAAAACACAAATTTTCAATGAATACAACGTTGCCACATAACATGACTTCTTATGAATCCTTTGATTGTTAAGAAACACACACTCAAAGAAACGCTAAGTTGACATATCAAATCTGCATAAAAAAATTTCAAAAATAAGTAATAGAAAGCTAACAAAATTTCTCACAACTTTTATTTTTATCGCAAAATGAAATTCTACACAGAAAAATTGTTATAGTTTGCAGAAAGTTGAAGAACCAAAAAAAATGAATTTTTTTTCTCAAAAAGTAAATCGTTTCACATTTTCACCCTATATTTTATTTTAAAATTTTAACCTGATCAAAATATTAAAAGTAATCTATAATTATAATTACAAATATAATTATTATTAATAGTTTTAAATAAATTTTATGTTAATGGAGTCAAAATGTTAACAAAGAAATTAGGTGTCATTTCATGGATGCAATAAAATAGCTATAGACGATAGTTTTTTTAGAATCCATAAAAACGAATCAAAAATCGTAATGCGTAGTTAGAGTGTTTAAATCATTTTTTATGGTGGAAATAGATCCACAACAATCAAAACTCCTGTCACCAAAATTGTTATAATAACAACCATAACTCATATTTATCAAAAACTCCTGAGTCACCCAAAATTAAGTTTAACAACCATAACTCATATTTTCAAAATTTATTTCTAAATTTTCATAATCTTACGTATGAATTTAAATTATTTTGTAAACGTATAGTGAACCAGAGTCGTTGTCCTCTTAACATCATACATGACAGACACCTGACCTTTTTCAATTCACGCGACTCTCATGTTTCACTTCTCTATCAAAGCAATGCATATAAATGATGATATTCAATGGTGTGAATGCGGTTGTGAATTCCTAATTTTGAGTTGTTTCACTTAATAAAAAACCAAACCAAAACGTGTGTGAAGAACCTCACTCGATCACTCTCCATATTCCATATCGTCTTAAAATGAAAATCAATAGAAATTTTGATTATAACAATGTTGGGAAATCAAAATCTTTGAGAATTCAGAAAGTGGAGACACCGATATCTCTTTTAACATTGAAAATCTGAGTACCATTTTTGTTTATTATCTGAAATTTAACCTCGAAACTGTTTTAGCTTCCTAGTTTTATACTTTGGGTTATTGGTCCTTCATCAAAGTTAAAATTTTGTTATTTCAACTAAAATTTAAAAAATTAAATAATTATACCAAATATTTAAATATTTAAATAATGTGACGTTATAAAAAATTAAATGATTGTATAAATATATAATTAAAAATTGTTTACAAATCTTTTTTCTGAAATATAAATTTTGAAATTTTGGAAAAAAAAAAAAGTGCGACTCAAAAATATTTGATCCTCCTTAAAAGTAAATGGGTAGTTAAATTTGAAAATAAATCCGTAGTTAAATTTATCTAGAGTGGTGACTTAACCAAATAGGCTGATTATGGAGGAACATCATCACAAATGAAAATACAAAAAAGGAAAAACGTCCACGGTTCAACGTGTGGATACAAAAGCTTTACCCAATATTTACTGCAATCACATTCTTGATCTGGTCCAGGAAAGAAGGTCAATGGGGGTGTTGTAGTTCCATCTACCGCCGTTCAAGAGCGCTATCCCCTTTATCACCCGCGCGTAAACTTTGACGTCTTCCTTCCCCAGTACCCGCATGTCCACGCACACATACATAGCTTCCTTCTCTTCCACTGCATCCCAAGCCTTTCTCGATCCGCCCCTCACGGCATCCACTGTTCTGCTATACGCAGTAAAAAGAGGATTAACGAACCGCTGATTAAGGCCAAACCCCAAGCTCTCAAGGATAAAATGGATTTGTTACATGCAAAATAGCGACATAATAAATGTAAAGAGGACGGAATTCGAAGGAGTTTTACAATGCTCACCCACAAACCTACAGAAAACTATTCGGAGGGCATGCCGACGAGCTTATATGTTCAATATTGGGCAACATCTCTGAATTGGAACACCCCCGGATTTGAAGACAGTTACAAGCCCGTTAAGTTCTCAATCGAAATTGGAAGCAGCGTCTGCAGACTGGGGCACGACCTCTAACAAAGACTTTGGAAGCCGTCAGGTTACCCACCGAGTCTGGGAGCGTCAAGAGATTGAAGCACCCAGTCAAGTCAAGACATTGGAGGCCTGCCAGGTTCCCCACTGAGTCTCGGAGCCTCTGCAGATTGAAGCAATCGAGTAAGTAAAGAGTTTTGAGGTTCGTCGTGTTTCCTACCGTGTCTGGGAGCGTTGCTGATTGGAACACCCGGCCAAGTACAGATTTTGGAGGCCCGTCAGGTTCCCGAACGACTCTGGGAGCGTTGCGTGCTCCAAGCCAAGACTTTGGAGGAGCCTCAGGTTCCTGACTGACTCTGGGAGCGTCTGCAGATTGGAGCACCCGACCAAGTAAGAATTTGTATAGAATATTCTATGGTTATTATTGGTAAGAGAATTTAGGGCTTTGCAAAGCTTTAAATTCTCTTCTTAATAATAGTCACAGAATATTCTATAAAATGAAACTCAAAGCTAAGGAATCTTTGTCCTCTGATAGACAATTCAGTTTCTTGGCTACGGCTTGAACTTCTTGCAACACAGCAACTATCTTTGCCTCTTTCTTTTTATCCTTTTTCTTACTCTTCTTTAGTCGCGCTTTGCGACCCTTGACTTCTGTCATAGTTGCATGCATGAGGCTATCTTCCATATCACCCCCGAAAAAAAATATAGTTTTTAATATGCGCCCACGTAAGGCACAATCTTCTTCAAAAAACCTGTAATCCTTGACAAAATGCCAAAATATTGTTTGTGGACTATCGGACTTTGCAAAGCCCTAAATTCTCTTGCCAATAATAGCCATAGAATATTCTATGGTGTCAAACACAATTTAACACAAACAAAACATATGAGTTGCACTCTTCCATTAATCTTCCATCTCAACCACAATCGTGATCGGAATACAATGAACCCGGTGAAGGATATTTAACCTAATTGACATGCACACACTCTCACATAACTCAACTTGATCATCACTCACTTAACTGACTCTCTAACTCACTCACCAAATATATCTATTACTCAACTCAACACATTCACTTAACTGTTTTTCTAACAATGCATGCGGGAGGTAATTACTTATTTTAACAATTTGGAGGCCCGTTAGGTTCCCAACCATGTCTGGGAGCATCTACAAATTCCAGCACCTGACCAAGCAAAGGAACTGAAGGCTCGTCAGGTTACCAACCGAGTCTGGGAGCATCTGCAGATTGGAGCACACGGGCAAGTAAAGACTTTGGAGGCCCATCAATTTCCCAATCGAGTCTGGAAGTGTCTTAAGATTGGATGATCGAGCCAAGAAAAGACTTTAGAGACCCATCAGGTTCCCTACCGAGTCTCGGAGCATCTGCAGATTGCAACACATGACCAACCTAAGACTTTGGAGGCAGGTCAGGTTGAAGTACTAGCCCAAGTTAAGATTTTGGAGGCTCGTCAGGTTCCCAAACGACTCTGGTAGTGTCTGCAGCTTGGCACAATTCAAGTGAAGAATTTGGAGTCTTCATAAGTTCCAAAATTCATTTGAAAAAGTTTCAAGATATCCAGTGTGCAGAACAACTTTTTCCAGGTGCTTGAGTTTGTAAATGGACTTTGGAACTTTTGAAAGTGGAGCATGAATATGTAATCCCCTTAATTGCAGAGGTTCCTGCAATGCTCATGTGCACTATTAAAGTGGGTTTGAACACAGTAACAAACACTCAATACAACAATTTTTACAATATGAAAAAAAGTAAATAGATTTGTTTAAAAAGAAACGAAAAACAACACTACTTCCTGATATTCATGTCCCCGGAGTCTTTTCAGTCGTCACCCCTCTATACGTAATACTATTAAATTCGTTACAAACCTAGGATGCCATTCTTTTTTGCTATTTCGGGATTATGGGTAGTGGTGCAAGACTGACATGCACAAAAGTCCATAAAAACCAATCGCTTGAATTGAAGCAAGGCCATAATTCTTCTGCTTTGATACCATGTTAAAACACATATGGAAGAATTGTCTTTGTTGCATTATGAGATTCACATGTTAAGAATTGAATTGGATTTTTTTTCTAGTAAATTATTTGGGCTCCATTTGTGCCTTGAAAATATATTTTCAGTTCCTCTTTGGAAAAAATATTGATGAATGCACAACCGTGAAAGGTCTATGACTAAAAGAAATCTCTAAAAAGAGGCATATTGCAAAGTTTATCAAGTTGCAAGAAGAACGTTTTCCTCTTCCTTGTTGATTTTCTTTGCAATCTACCTCTAGGAGTAGGCTTAGAACTGAGCAGGTTTCAACCCTTTGCTCTTGGGTCTCCTCCTTTCAAAGCTATCTTGGGTCTTTAGATCGGTATTCTCCATTGAGGTCTTTTAGTGAAGTCCATTATGATGCTTTAGGTATTTCTTCTTATCCAAATTCTAAGTTTTCAAGTGCTAGCAGTAGTACCTCTTACCTCTCCAATGTTAATGATATTCCTTTTATCGTCTCCCCCATTTCAACCATTCCTCTCCCTTCAACATGTTGAGAAATCTAGGACATTATAATTAAGTTATTTCTCTTCTATGATAACTGCATGTGAATGCTTTTTACTTCTTTATATTATGTTCTTCTTTATTTTATTAGTGTTATTCTTCATCAAAAAACAACCAAACCATAAACAATAATGAGACAAGAGACATAGGATGTAGGCGATCAACCTAGGCCAAAACAACTCCAACTTGAGAGGAAAACCCAAATGAATTCTTCTTCTTATAGAGACCCCAAGTGACTAATACCAAGACCAAGACCCTTGACACAAAAACCACTCCAAGACCAAGCCAAGACGTTGGAGGAGCCTCACGTTCCCGACCGACTCGGAGAGTGTCTGCAGATTGGAGCACCCGACCAAGTAAGAATTTGTATAGAATATTCTGTGGCTATTATTGGCAAGAGAATTTAGGGCTTTCCAAAGCTCTAAATTCTCTTGCTAATAATGGTCACAGAATATTCTATAGAATGTCTCAAAACTAGGGAATCTTTGTCGGCATGAACCTCTTGCAAAACAACAACTATTTTTGTCTTTTCTTTTTTATCTTTTTTCTTACTCTTCTTTAGTCGCGCTTTGCGACCCATGACTTCTGTCATAGTTGCATGCATGCTTGCATGAGGCTATCTTCCATATCGCCTCCGAAAAAGAATATGGTTTTTAATATGCGCCCCCATAAGGCACAATCTTCTCCAAAAAACCTTACAATCTTCTCCAAAAAACCTGTCATGCTTGACAAAACACCAAAATATTGTTTGTGGACTTTCGGACTTTGCAAATCCGTAAATTCTCTTGCCAATAATAGCCACAGAATATTCTATATGGTGTCAAACACAATTTAACACAAACAAAACATATGAGTTGCACTTTTCCATTAATCTTCCATCTCAATCACAATCACGATCGGAATACAATGAACCTGGTGAAGGGTATTTAACCTAATTGACATGCACACACTCTCACATAACTCAACTTGATCATCACTCACTTAACTGACTCTCTAACTCACTCACCAAATATATCTATCACTCAACTCAACTAATTCACTTAACTGTTTGTCTAACAATGCATGTAGGAGGTAATTACTTATTTTAACAATTTGGAGGCATGTTAGGTTCTTGACCGTGTCTGGGAGCATCTGCAAATTCCAGCACCCAAACAAGCAAAGGCATTGAAGGCCCGTCAGGTTACCAACCGAGTCTGGGAGCATTTGCAGATTAGAGCACACGGGCAAGTAAAGACTTTAGAGGCCCATCAATTTCTCGATCGAGTCTAGAAGTGTCTTAAGATTGGAGGATCGCCCGTCAGGTTCCCTACCAAGTCTCAGAGCATCTGCAAATTGCAACACATGACCAACCTAAGACTTTAGAGGAAGGTTAGGTTGAAGTACTAGCCCAATTCAAGACTTTGGAGGCTCGTCAGGTTCCCAAACGACTCTGGTAGTGTCTGCAGCTTGGCGCAATTCAAGTGAAGAATTTGGAGTCTTCATAAGTTCCAAAATTCATTTGAAAAAGTTTCAAGATATCCAGTGTGCAAAACAACTTTTTCTAGGCGCTTGAGCTTGTAAATGGACTTTGGAACCTTTGAAAGGGGAGCATGAATATGAAATCCCCTCAATTGCAGAGGTTCCTGCAATGCTCACATGCACTATTAAAGTGGGTTTGAACGCAGTAACAAACACTCAGTATAACAATTTTTACAATATGAAAAAAAGTAAATAGATTTGTTTAAAAAGAAATGAAAACAACACTACTACCTGATATTCATGTCGTCAGTGGTCACCCCTCTATATGTAATACTCTTAAATTTGTTACAGACCTAGGATGCCATTTTTTTGTTGCTATTTCAGGATTATGGGTAGAGGTGCAAGACTGACATGCATAAAATTCCATAAAAACCAGTCGCTCGAATTGAAGCAAGGCCATAATTCTTCTTCTCTGATACCATGTTAAAACACATATGGAAGAATTGTCTTTGTTGCATTATGAGATTCACATGTTAAGAATTGAATTGGATTTTTTTTCTAGTAAATTATTTGGGCTCCATTTGTGCCTTGAAAATATATTTTCAGTTCCTCTTTGGAAAAAATATTGATGCATGCACAACCTTGAAAGATCTATGACTAAAAGAAATCTCTAAAAAGAGGCAAATTGCAAAGTTTATCAAGTTGCAGGAAGAGCGTTTTCCTCTTCCTTGTTGATTTTCTTTTCAATCTACCTCTAGGAGTAGGCTTAGAACTGAGTAGGTTTCAACCCTTTGCTTTTGGGTCTCCCCCTTTCAAAGCTATCTTGGGTCTTTAAATCGGTCTTCTCCATTGAGGTCTTTTAGTGAAGTCCATTCTGATGCTTTAGGTATTTCTTCTTATCCAAATTCTGAGTTTTCAGGTGCTAGTGGTAGTACCTCTTACATCTCCAAGGTTAATGATATTCCTTTTATCATCTCCCCCATTTCAACCATTCCTCTCCCTTCAACATGTTGAGAAATATAGGGCATTATAATTAAGTTATTTCTCTTCTATGATAAATGCATGTGAATGCTTTTTACTTCTTTAAATTATGTTCTTCTTTAGTTTATTAGTGTTATTCTTCATCAAACAACAACCAAACCATAAACAATAATGAGACAAGAGACATAGGAGTAGGTGATCAACCTAGGCCAAAACAACTCCAATTTAGAGGAAAACCCAAATGAATTCTTCTTCTTATAGAGACTTCAATTGACTAATACCAAGACCAAGACCCTTGACACAAAAACCACTCCAAGACCAAGTCACAAGACCTTTCTTCACTTCTTCTTCTTCTTTCCCAAGTCAACACAAGTAAAACTATCCTCTTGCATTGTAAATCTTGGCTACTCTAAAGTTTTATCTCCTTTCCACAAACGTGCAATCTAAACCTTTGTAATTTCAAATGTGTGAGCCGATAGAGAGTATTTTTATGATGCTTTCCTCCTTCACTTGATTTGAGAAATTCTCTTGGTGATCTCAACGAGAAATGTTTCTAGATGGGTGACCTTCTTGATGAATTCGTCAATAGATGATATGATACTACTATAGAAACCCTAGTTTTTTACAGATGTGCGAGAAGACTAGCCAAAAAAATAGTGCCAAATATTTGCTCTTCCTCTCCTTCTTCTTCTTGGTTACGGTTGTCTTCTTGATTTTCTCACTTCTTCTTTTTTCGAACTTTCTTAACCAAACGGTGTTCAATTGATCTTGAGTTTCCCTATATATAGTATTTTTTTCCATGAGATATAGGCTCACATGACCTTGTGCCTAGGCCAACACAAATTTCCGGAATCATCCTTATTCCTTTTTGTGGGCCACTTCAAGGGAGTGCCTACTGACAAGGCCTTAGGTGATTTGTGGCACAAATAAATTCTCTTTTTACAATGTATAACATGCCCAAATGGGTCTTCAATCCTTGACATTGACTCTCTAGACTTTATGATTTGATGACCAAACCTAATAACTCACAACAGGAGCTTCAAATAAAAGTAAAATTACTTGAGCATGAAACCCATGACTCAAGCATTACAAAATAATTTTATTTTTCTTCTTTACATCAATTACACAAAATCATGATTACACATGTCATTACGAAGAACAAACCTAGTTACATTTTTCATCGCAACCCCTATCGTTCTCCTCAGCCTTCTGATGATTCTATTATGATTTTTCCCCAATATTGGTTGAATTTAAGTCATGATCATTCTAATAGTCTCACCATTGAATCTCCTCCTCCCATTGTTGGTACCATTCCCCCTATTGAACAAGGTTTAGTACCTAACATGTGTTCCACCTGAAGTTCTCAGTTCTTTTCCTTCTGTTGACCATCAATTACTCTGTGACCTACGTGCTTCCCCTCATAATTCTCATTATGTTTCTAGTGATAAATATGAGCACTCATCAAGTCTAGTGTTAAGGGATTCATTGAATAAGGGCTCCTCCAATCCCATGTTATATTCTTCCCCTCTCCACCAGTAACATTTAAGTAGTCTCATCGTTGAATATCCTCCTGCCTTTGCCAGTTTCCTTCTCCCGATTGACCGTAGATTAATCCCTAACACATATGCTCCACCTATGGTTGTAAGTTATTTTCCTTCCCTTAGCCATGGATCATTCCCTAACCTGTGCATCTCCCGTCCTCAATCACATTCAATTTCCATTGATAATGAGGTGCTCCTTAAAAATACTCTTTTGAACATAGGGTCCTCTAATCCAGTGTTAAGGGTTTCATTGAAAGAGGTATCCTCCCATCCCATGTTAAATTATCCTCCCCTCCATTCTTCTTTGATGAATTATCCCCCCTCCATTCTTTTATCTCGAATTATTTTTCCCATTCTAACAATTTATATACACATGTGGAATCTATTTTTCCTCCTCATTCCTTGAACACCAACCCCCCCCCCCCCCCCAACATTAGTTCTAGTTTTCGTTTCTCCCTCTTAATAAAATAATTTTTAATCTTTCGAGAAGGAATTTTGACCCCCCGACTTTTTAATTCCTAGAAAAAGGGTTGAAATTTTCCTTGGATCCTAGAAAAATCCCAATAGACGACATTATTTTTAATGTTGAATTTGGGATCAAATATTTTCTAGATAACATTAAAGAATCCATTAGGAAATATTGCATTATTTCTCTTAGGAAAGCCAAGCCTCCCAAGATCAATATCTCTAGACAATGATTTCAATCTCTAAAAGCCTTGAACAATGACCCTGATGTTGTTGTTCTAAAAGCGGATAAAAGTGGAGCTGCGATGATCCTAGATATGGTTAATTACCAAAATAGAATGATGGATCATATTCTTAATCGTGGTAGCTACAAAAAATTAGAAAATAACCCTATTAAGAAGATCTCGAAAATTGTTAATTTAGCTATTAATTATAGTAACACCACTAGCCCTATTAAGAAGAATCTTATCGTTAGGAACCCTATCACCCCTAGGATATATGGGCTTCCCAAAGTCCTTACGAATGGGGCCCCCCTTAGGCCCATTGTCAGCACAATAGGTGGGCCCACTTATCTTCTTGATAAGTTCTTAGTAAAAAGTATTAGACCCATTTTTTTCCTTACGAAATCCTTTGTTAATGATTATGCTTCCTTTATTAATGAGCTTAAGGATATTAAAATTGATCCTGGGGATTTAGTTGTTAGTTTTGGCATCGCCTCTTTTTTTAAAAAATCCCTATTGATGAAGCAATGGAGGTTATTAATGACATAATTGATCTTGATAATTCCAACTTAGTTGGTCTCTTCCTCACCTATGTTAGTCATCCATAATTTTCACTATCCGAAGATGACTAAATAGTGGTCCTAGATTTATAGAAAGAA
>JAXQQM020078035.1:0-139993 GCA_034641835.2 Pinus albicaulis
GGCTAAAACACTCTTTCTGCTTTAAATAGGGTATAACATGGTCAACCATGGCCTTATCAAAGAACCAGCATTTTCATTTTGAATGAATAGGGATCTAGATGAGGAAGGTGGAGAAGAGATAGTCTTTGTCAGTGTTGATCCTAAACACTTCAAGGGCGGACATCAGTATAAACCTGTTACTCAAAAATTGAAAGGGTTACATACATGTGTGTTATACAATAATGTTATTTTAAGGCACTGTTGAAGATGTTCAAATGGATGATTGATGATTCATATACATATAGATATTGTCTCTATGTTTACATGATGGTGATGTTATTTCCATGATGGTGATGATCCCTCATGGTTGAGGTCGTTGGTTGGTTTTACATGTCATATCTTACATTTGCTGTAAAATTCATGTGGATTTATATGATGTCCATATTCATTGATATTATGTAAGCCCACTTGGTTGGGTAGTTGATGTAAGTTCATTTTCAGCTGCATCATAGAGTCATGTATTTTAAAGACTTCTAGAATGTCCGCATATGGTCAGGGGGAGCATTGTTACGACATTTTCCCTTGATGTCAAAGGGGGAGACTATCTTGGTGTTTGAATCTGGTTTTTTTAGGTATCTTTAGGTCATGGTGATCAAACACCATCATGGTTTCCATAAAGTCCAAAGGGGGAGATTGTTGGCATTATGATGCATATGTTGTCCTTGATGGAAACTCACTTGGAACATAAAAAGTATATGGTAACCATATCAGTTCACATATTATTTCAAAGGTGACATAGTGATGGAACAGGATAACAGAATGATGGGATAGAGGTCTGTAGGTCATACATAAAATTTTGATGGGTTCGTTTAGTCCAAGTCGTGTACACGTGCGGTTATGAAGTGGCCAAGTTGCGTACATGCTCACACACTAATTTTTTAATATAAAAAGACTTTACCATGGTATTAGCCCACATTAATGAGTGCAGTAACAGTTATTTGATCCCGTCCAAAATTAGCACCGACACTACTGTGGTTTTGGCTCATGGTATTGGCTAAGGCTCTCACTATATAAGGAGGTGAGATAAAAGTGCTAAGTGTGCATCAGTAAGGATTTATGATACATACTTCAATCTAAAATATATTTTCATTATAAGGGCTATAGTTGACAAGTTGATCTGAAATAGTAATGCACCGTTGAATATAATGATGGATCATGATCATGCGACCTAAAATGAATTTATATTATATGATCTACTCATGGATTGACTAGATCTAAGTATTGACGCATGTTTTTATCTCTGAATGTTATGATATGGGTCTTTCTGAAGTTTTGAAGAACAACACAATTTTAGGTCAAAATTGCAGATCTTTATGCATGTTGGTCTTGGTAAAGTCACGTATACACGCAGGTTCATTTAATCAAAGTCACGGGTTCATTTCATCATTTCGTCAAAGGAAGGGTTCTACTTATAAATGACTTATCAATCTAATCAATGTTGACGCATCTTTGTTGTATGTCAATGATGTCTTCATGTTGATCCCAGTGGAACGATAATCTCTAATGTTTAACTGTTTGAATGATGAAGTATAAATTGGCTGCATGTTGATTAGCTGAAAATATTCTTGATGTTGCTAAATGTATGAAAGCCCAGAGATTTGTAAGCTAACATTGATTTCTAGAATGAATCTATTCAATTTAGTGATTGATTCAGAGCAACAGGTTTTCTAACTTAGTATATTAATATCTATATGTAGGTTGCTCTATATAAAAGCACATATACACACAACTTTCCTTAAGTGAAGTAGCCTATACATTTTGGTTTATGAAAGATCAGGGTTGCAGTTGATTCATTGTTTTTATGCAGTATTGTAAGTTTAGTTCTGTGTTCTAGTTGCATTGATCTCATTGTTCTGTTTGAATTAAGTTAGAGATTGGATAAGGGATTGTTTGCTTCAGTGGTTGGTTCAATATTCAAGCGATTGGTGATTGATTGATTCAGTGGTGGTTTTCAGGAATTGGATGAATGTTTTGGGTACAGTAATAAGTTTCATTAATGTTAAAGGATTGAGCATGGATTATGTGATGAAAAGTGGTCTACAAGTTGTGATGTATTTAAGTAGGCGGATATAGTGTGAAAATTTATGAAACATCGTCCAGGGATGGTGTTGAGGGTTTGAGCCTTCCATGAGGAAGTCAAAGCTTCTTGATAGTATTAGCTAGTGATCAGATCAGTGGGTTGACGGTCCCTTCCGGTGGGTGCTGGTAAACAAGATCAGGGGGTTGGAGCTCCCTTCCAGTATGAGTTGGAGAATGTGTGAAGGTTGTAACCTTCAGTAGGTGGGTGCCTGTGTACTGGTATGAGTTTTCACCAGTACAATAATGTAAGAAGTTTTTTATTATAATAAGATTGAAGTCTAAGATGACAACAATGGTGGTTTTATCCCACATAGGTTTTCCACCTTAAATCTTGTTGTTCATGTGTGTTACTTATGTGTGATGCTTTATTCCGTTCTTAGCGCACATGCTTAATTCCTATCAAATGTCTGATGAATCTCTTACATTCTGGTTTAAGTTAAATAGATAAAGAATTAGCTAAATTATAAGTTTACTAAACCTACGTTAGTTTCCTTTATAACAGTGGCATACATACACGAGTTGGCTTCAGTAAAGTCACATACGTAATTCAGAAAATAAAATATTATTGTCAGTTTTTTAAATATTTATTCACCACCCCCCTCCCCCTCTCAGTATTTTTCCCAGCATAATCTTTATATTTTTCGGAGGCAGTCAGATGATTTTGTCACTTCCAGTGTTAGGTTTCTCCTAGTTATTCCTTTCATGTTTCAATGAAATTTCTTAGCATTTTTCCATAGGTGTAGTGGAATTTTCCTTCTTTTCTTGTTGATGTAAACATTTTCCTTTCCTTCTTGTATTTCTTTCTTTCTTCTCTTCCAGAGGTAATTTTCTATGTTAATTTTGGATGGGTTTCCTTCGTTGGATGTTGGTAATAGGTGGCTCGAATACTTCTTTCATGTTCTATCACGATTTTACTCTATCATTTCCCATGTTTTACCACCTTTCAATCTTTCTTTATTTAATTCCTTTTTACTTTTGTAATGTATTTCCTCTCCTTCTGAAATTTGCAGCACCTCTTTCTTCATATTTTGTTCTCTTAAGGTCCTAATAATGATAATATCTAGACCCGAGTGTCTGAGAGGTTACAAGACTGAAAGTTCTAATTTCCCTCCCACTAGCTTAAGAGCTAAATGCTTAGAAAAGTACTCAAATCTTGGTTTCTTCCACTCGACTCCTCCATAGGTTCAAGAAGAAATCTACGAGAAAAAGAGAGAAGAAAGAGTGGAATGTTGATTTATAATGCATGAAAATGTGGAGTATGGTGTGGGGGGTTGGGTCTTAGACACTAGGAACACCATAACTAGGGACATTTACAAGAAAATGAAAACAATCATGGAAAATCATGGAAAATTCCATATGAAATGCTTATAAAATCAACATGTAATTCTTCTATACATTATTTAGATTAAGAGACTCATGCACAATGCCTCCATCACGGAAAAAAAATGTAGTAGATTTTCAGTTTTCAACCTCTGATGAATAAGAGGCCTACCATAACACGAGACATGTTGACTCACCATCAAAGCAAATGGTTATATTCTTATTTTCTGTGTACTATCCTATTAGCATGGAGATGCAATTATACATATGGACAATTATTTGCTTAATAATTATAAGGAGGATATTGAAAATCTAAATTATCTTATCAATTTGTTCTTAAGTATAATAAATTTTTAATCATAAATTTTATTTATTTTTTAGGTTTAAATAGTTTCTAATAACCTATGTTATGTTATTACTATTTCTTTTATTTTCCAATAACACACCAATAAGATTTACTAATTTTATACATTTTCCATTATCTCATAAAGAAGCTTTTTCCTTTGAAAAAATAAAAATAAAACATAACATAAATAATAAATATACTAATTATATATTTTTAAAATAAAATTTTAGATGCAAATTAATTTTAAATTTTAGATATGGGTTAATATTTACATTTAAATTCATAGATAATGATTTAATTAAAAAAATACTATTAATTAACATTTGGATAAGTTTCTATAATCCAAATATATTGATTATTTCTTTAATTTATGTTATATTTTTATTCTTTTTATTTTTTATTTATTTATTATAAATTTTGGTGTATTGATATTTGTTTTTTAATTTTAGAAAACGGTTATATACATTTTATTTTTGGTAAATATTACTTTGTATTGATATCCTGATATGTGAATAATTTAGCTTATGTGATCCATGAAATGTCTATAAATTAATGTATGATGAACCACACTGGCTGGTTCGAAACAGGTAGATAATTTCTACTTAAATGTGATTTTCACTGAAATAATTTATACACATCTTGATATGTTTTAATGTATAAATAAATTCATCACTTAAAAAAATCAACTTCTTATAATTATATTATAAATTTTAATAATTATGTTACATAATTTTAATAAATATATTATATAATTATAATAACTAGAATAACTAGAATTAAAATAAAATAAATTTATAGATTATAATAAATTTACATATATTTTTAAAATTTAATTAATAGATATATTTTTTTTAAATGATAATATAATTTTTGGTGTAACTGTGAATCTATTTTCTTTAAAATACATTTTTAAATAGATCAATGAATTGAGTTTTTCCAAAAAAATCTATAACAATCTTATTATGTATAATTCAAACTTACTTTTCTCAAAACATTTAACAAAATTAACTAAAAATATATTTCAAAAAACTAAAATGTTAAAAAGACATTTTTTTGGAGTCTTTTCTTTGCATTGTAGAAGTGAGGGATTAAATTTTAAGATAAAGAACACATTTCAATTTGAATGGTTAATTTCATTAGACTTTTCAATATATATATAAGTTTAAAAAAACTATTTTTTTTCATGTGAACATGAAAATCATGCATACCTTATACATCACACTTCCCATTGTGTCAATTGATATTTATATATGAGTACGCTTTGTACACCTGAAAGAGTACGCATAAATGAAAATGGTTCACATATATTACAGTCTATATAAAAATCATATGCATGGAATTCCATAGAACTAGTTACTTACACTTATGTAGAAATATATTGGAGGAAATTCAATTTGACCATTTACCTATAGTAAAAATAGAAATCATATGAAAGGAATTCAAGATATCTATTTACTCTTTTATATGAAGGTATTCTTATTTATACAACAATTCGTCCAATTATTCAAATAATTGCAATGTGTGGTTTAAAAGAAATCAAAACATAGTTGAATAAATAATTAAAAAACAACTATTTAAAACCTAGAACAACACAATTTTCCATAAATGAAATATAACTTACGAGAATAATTTTCCATATGAATTATAGCCTTAATGATTGATACACATGAGCATTGTAATGCATAACACCATCTACAAAAGAACATAAAAATAACATTTACTTGTGACACAAAAGAATATCTAAAATGAACACTACTTATTCAATATTAAAATTTTTATACTAAAAACTAAAACCTACATCAAATCAATTTTGATCTTTAATACTCGTTGTGTTTTCAAATTAAGAAGACATATAAGTAATATTTATAAATTTAAGTAAATAGAGCAATTAATAAAAGCAAACAAGCAGAGTAAATAGTAAATAGTCAATACAAATAAGTTCAAATAAGTGGAGTCATGGAGGTAGTATTTGTAAATCTTAAAAGCAAGATGATAGAGATCTTACGTGAATAGCAAAAAGGTTCACCACAAATACAATAAGGAAAAGAAATGCAAGGACGCTAAATCATTTCAAAGCCAAAACAGCGATGGAAAATCGTGGTCCCGTGTTAAGCAAGATGCTCTCTAGCCATGCCAGAAAGTCAAAAATGTCTGAAGTATATGTAATGAACCACTCCTCCCACTTCATCCAGTGCTGTGCAGGAGCGTACTTTCTTTACTGAATTCTCACCTGTCGGATCAGTTTTCTCAACATTATCATCTCCACTTATGCTTGGATCACCTGGAATAGCAGTTTTTTTTAAAAGAAACTTCTAAATAGTATATATCTAATTTCCCTACCCACAAACAGGTAGGCATAGAAGCGTTGCCTGCTTAGATATTTATTTATGAAAACTAGAAAGCTGAAAATGATAAGATCAAGGTACCTCATTAGCCAGCTCTGCTCAACATGGTCCCGTGAATTCGGGAATTAGCTTGTGACGTCTCACCAACTGAATATTCCCCACTTTTTGTGAACAGGCAATAACACGCACAGATTTGCTGCTCCATGGACAACCCTGCTAGCTTTGGCCACGGCATTAGCAGCCCTTATATCCAATGCTTTTATCAAGTGATTAACACTAATTTACTCTGACTGAGTGATGACGATGATAAATACCTGCACTTGCGATATTTTAGAGATAGTTGATATCGGGGAACGCCTAGGGCTTAATGGTAATTCTACGGAGAAGGCAAAGTTAAGAGGCATATCTCAAGGCGGGGAGCTGAATCTAGAAAGGAGAAGACAAAACGCCTACGGCATGGAGGGTACAGAGTTGGGGAAGTTGAATTCAGCTTTGGAGCCTCTTAAACAAAAAATGCGGCAGTGTAAGAGCAGAAAATAGGGAGTTTAATGGGATGTACAAATCCAGAGCGAAGATACTGCTCGGCTTCTACAAAACGGCCAAGCTACAATGCCTCAGTTATTGCAGGAGAGGCCTCAACGCCAAATTCAACTTTCCTGATTCTCTACCCTCTCTGCCCCCGGCGTTTCCCTCTTTACCCTGCCTAGTTGAGATCGCTTAGTTCGTTCCTTCTCTTTACCCTGCCTGATTTCTGTCGGCTGACTGTACAGTCATTTAGAGTTAATTAGCATGAATAAGCTGAAAAGACAATTTGTTATTTTTATTATTATTTGTTTACTTTATTTTTGGTAAAAGAAACTCAAAAACATTATTTTACTTTGCATTACTAAGTTAGTAAATAAAATGGGAATCTCTTAAACTGTTGGAAAAGTGTCTAAGAATAGGGGTGGTTGGGAACAGTTGGAAGACAGTTACCTACCCTCCAGGGATAAAAGAAAATCCCAGGAGAGGGATAGGGGTTCTGCGAATTTCTGGAGAAAAGGTGAAAAGTGGCAGGAGTCTCTAGAGCTGGGTGGAAGACCAGTGGAGAAAAGATTCTGCAAAGAACCTTATAGCCAGATTTGCCTGTTGTGGCTGGATTGGACATCCAGAGGTCGCAACCGAAGGCTTATCCATTGTTTCCGTGGCACCGACTGAATTCTAGAGCTAGGGGGCAAGCGGAGGACGTCATTGCCTCCCTTGATGGTTGGGAGGACCACAGTTTGAGAGCATTCGTGTCCTACCAGATAAGTACTTTAGAATTTGTTCAAAGTTATGTTACAGGCATCACTGTTTATCTGTTTATACTACTAAAATTTTATTTAGTTGATTACAAGAAAGGTTATGTGTTTAATATTTATTTGTGAAAATATTTCTCAAACATATGGCCCGGGAATAATAGATAAGCCTGAAAATGTGAACTCTGTAGCAGTTAATCTTTATATTTGTATATGATACACATTAAAAGAAAGTTAGCAGAAGAAAAGTAAAGCATGAATATACCTGGGTTATCATAGGATTTTAAATGGAAATATGTTACGCATACCTACATTATTATGCATCGGTGTAGAAAAAAAGAAATAGGCACAGAAAACCACAAGTAATCTTTTACGTTGGATAAAACAAGAAGAAAGAACCAGTAGTTATTTGTCATGCATGCGACAGAAAACAAGAACATATGTGCTATCCAAATAGTATTCCAAACACATCATGGCAGGAGTATGATACTAGCGCCGAACTTGTAGAGCTGAGTTGGGATTGGAAACCCTACCCGCCCCTGTTCATTTACTTGAGACTATACACGGCCTTAAAACGACGGCCGGTGCCAAAAAGGGTCTAAGTAATCTGAACAAGCCAAATGTTGACAATGAAAGAATTGAGAACCATAACCTAAACTTTATAACTTAAGTCTTAACTTATGAGCAGACACAGGATATCGCAAAAAGAGCATACCACGCTACAACCAAATTTAAGACAGAGAAATATTGTTGACAATATAACAGGAAACTCTTTCAGAAACATGCTTATGATAACGCCATTTCATCACAGATACTCGGCCTGCTAAAGACATGGCCGAGAACTGTATTTGTTCAATAGGTAAAGAACTTTAAAAAGAAGCATATCCGTGCCAAAGAAATAAACTTTAAGAAAGTACTTGCGGGCATTCGAACCAGTGCCATTGCTTATCATCGCAATGTAAACTTTCCCAAAAGAATTCCAAACCAGAACTCAGAGCGACACTTAAATAAAGAAAGGAGTTATTTGTATTACGAGCTGCACAGAGATTAGTTAGTACATCATAGTCTAGAGTACGACTTGGTAGTCAAAGGACTTAGCCATAATAGTTGGTAGTCAAAGAATAATACATTGTGTTTGTTGCAAAATAACATCCTGTACACATAAATTAATGTTTAGACTATACTCTCAGAAGGGTAACTGTCTCTCATTCAGTAGCGAAACAAAAACCCTAGGCTTGAAAATCTGTAACCCAACTATCACAGTAGCTGAAATACATGCCATGACTTCAAGTAATCGGGAGCACCGAAGTACCTGTGTAAGTTGGGAACTAGTCATTTTATCTGTTGGAATAAAACAATAAATATCGCTCAGTGGAAGAAAGGCTTAACCGGGCCATCTCACCTGCAAAAACCCAAATGAAAACTTGTTAGGAATTTCTGAGAAATTCAGTGCTGGATAAGTTAAAATGGGCAAGTATAGTTTCATAAGAAGCTGAGAGATTGTTATTCGGGTACGTGCCTGATAATGAGTAATTTAATCTCGCGTAGCCTGTCCAAAGAAAAGAAAACAAGGACATAGAGGGTTTATAAGTGGAAGCCTGTGTAGTGAAGTTCAAGGCACCTAAACTGAAAGCTGGGAGCTTCGATTTTTGTTAAAACAGGAGACGAAGAGGATACTGATGGCGGTCTTACCTGCTGAGCCAAGGCAGAATCTATCTGGAGATCCAACGTAACGAAATTCATAGCCACCCTCCACCGGCACCCTACAATACAATGGAAAACCTGTACTTGGAACCCTATTTCACAGGGTCGAGCCAAAAGATTTAAGTGAAAGAAACGAAAATCCTGTAGGATTATTTATAACACTTTAATGGTAGTTAAACTGAAGTGTTTCAGCGTATTGCATACCTCCGAGCCGAGATAATTAGCCATGCAGGCTGGAAGGAGCAGAGACGAGCAACGTGCCATGAGAGAGCCTCCGGGCTTGTGAGACAAGGCGGCGAACGAAAACCCATTCGATGTTTTTCCCTCGCAATCTCTGCGGAGATCGAGGCTTGATTTGCTCTGCTGGCTCTCGACTCTACCCCTTGTACCGCCAAATAACTGACGGGTGACATCTGTACCCCAGCGAGGCAAGTATGAAGCCATATGGTAGAACATTTAATACAAATGTGATATGGAGTTAATGATTGGATACAGTGGATAAACCAATAGGTCTCGTCTGGCGGTTAACACGAAAACTTGACGGTTCGAGCGGTGAAACAAATTTTATGGTGGTTAATATAATTGAATGCATTTATGTAAATATCATTAAAAACCCCAAGTGTGCTCATCGGGGTAGATTTGTTTCATATCAAATGTTACACCTTAGGTTAATGAAAATTGATTTGCGCTATGGTGCTTTAGTCTGGTATGATTTTATAGTTTGACAAATAACGTATTTGTATGATTTTATAGTTTGAAAAATAACGTATTTGTAATCTATGTATTTCATATAAATGGTAATTCTATAGTGGTAATTCTATAATGTTATGGTTTGTATATTTATAAATAAAAAAAAAAAATTATTCTTACTAGGTGTTATATAGGAGCATGCCGCCGCTAGATATGCGTGGGACGAATCCTTGGCCGCACAATCACATTTACGCCCTACCATTCCACTTTCCTTGCTATTGGATCCACCCGCTGCTTTTGTCTCTGTCTACAGTGGATTTTCGTCGTCTAAGGAAAGATTGCACGTGAAGGCCGCCGACAGAGGGACTAGTTCAGACCCGGTATACACGAGTTCTCTATGTCGGTTAATTATAACCTTACCAGGTTACCAATCTTTTCTCATCGATTCAACACGTCCAAATTTTGAAAGATTTTGAATTAAGATCCATCTTTGTATTTCGCTTCATTTCAATGAGGGAAAAGGTCTTCCGAAATTCCACATATGGGATTTACTCAAAACTCAAATTACTCTAAAAATTTTCACAGAAAAAAAAATTAATTTTCAATTCAGTAAAAATGTTTGAATTATTATTGAATTATTATTTTTTTAATTTGGTAGTGGTTTTCTATTCATTCATATAAACAAAATAATAAGTTACATTATCTCCTTTCCAAAGGAATCATATTTGACCATATGAAAGAGTTAAAAGCTAACCAAAATTGAAATAATTTAATCCTTTCTCTAAATGTCTAATAAAGTATATTATCTACTATATATTTTGACATACTAATAAAAATGTGCTATCCGCCCATCTTGTATTTCAACAAAAAATAGTAGATCTCAGTTACTCATCTCAAGATTCAATAGGCGTTAGATCCTTGACACTTGATCAAGGCATATCAACTTGATACATACTTTGGAGTTGATTAGTTCGTACATGCAGAAAACAATTTCTGTATTAGTTGCATTCTCTAACTTGTTTCAATATTTTGTTAAATCAAATTATATAAAAATAAAATAAAATCAGTTTAGATTTATTTTATTTTCAAATAAGTATTGAGAAAAATTAAATATTTTAATATGCAAATATCTTTTAAAATAAATTTAAAATGAAAAATTAAATATCTTTGTTATGTAAAGATTTTTTAAAATAGATTTTTTTTTTTATCTATATATACAATAAAAACAAATTTAATCCCTGTAAGAAAAAGTTTAAAAAATTCAACTTTCTAGAAAATCTTGAAAATTTAACTTAAAAATTTGCGACTGTGAAGTTATCTTTGGGATAGTCGGGGGTGCACGGGCCGTGCGTCGACTTTGAGTGTCGAAAGTAACTAGGCGACAAAAGGACTCGTCAAGTCTCAAGATTTTCACCGAATTCTTGAATGAGACGGCATGGAATTAATTGGCTGAGCAATATGTATTTAATATTTATATGTGGAAATGAGTGAAGAGAATTAAAACTTTGGAAGTGTAAATTTATTTATTTTAGGGCGTAAAATTTGTTTTATTTTAAGAGATTAAATTTTTGGTATTTAATACATTTATGGTTCAAATCAATCCATCTATAAATTCATCTGTAATTTTCAAATTTTAAATTGTAGTGTTGAATGTATAAATATAAATATATTTTAATTACTATATATAATACATGCATTGTTTTATTTCTAACAACATATAATATATAGATAGTTGATACTGAATATATGTTATTGATGGATTTTAATTTTTTTTTTATTTACATATGTTTAGTTACAAGAGAATAATAATTAGTCTCTCTAATGATAACTTGTGGGGAATATGAAGTATTATGTTCTAAGTGGTATTAGGTTCAAATTCCCTAATTTTATGGCATCATTTACATAGAGGTTATGTCATCCAATTATAAGACTAGTCCAATTGTTGATACCTCTAGATATAAAAAAAATTGCACAAAAATAAAATTAAGACTTACTATATTATACCCATAGCTCCATAATATTAATACGAACCTACAAATTAAAACTATGCTTGCGAGCACACAAGTAAAACTATATAAATACTATATCAACTTGGTTATTCCTCCATACCCTAAGCTAGTTTTTTGTCTCTATTTGCGTGACACTTGTGAGCTTAATCCGGTTAACTATGTGATATTAATACTCATACCACATTTGATTAATGCTTTGCAAGGGCAATGCGATAATGGCATAACTTTGAATTGTACATTTGATTTAATCTATGGTTTATTGAGTCTTGTTGGAGGGTTATGTGTCATAAGTTGGATTCACTCTGTTGTACCTACATCTGGGACTTTATATCGCATGTGGACATTTGTCCAGTTATTCGTCGTTAGATTTGAAGAGTTAGGATCTACAATGGAGATTATTGTCGTACCCGTTTAGGGTATCGACCGCCGCAAACCCTAACCGATTCTTTGATTTTCGCTTGTGAGTTCCGCCGCATTGCTCCTCTACAACTTCGTCGTGGCCCGAACTCTGTCGACCAACAAAGCTTTGCTCTAGCTCAATCTTGCTCGCCATGGCACAACTTGAACCAGATATAACCATTACATTTACAGATTTTGGCTTAGCCCTTACAGTATTGTTAAGCTCATCGTTAAGTTGTATATACCCTTTGTGTTATTGTTTTCGCAGGGGCTAGCAGTGCCTTTGTGCCATTTTCTATGCTCAAGTCTCCGTCATCCTACTGTTTCTTATCTCGGTGGAACATGTAAACACATTGTTCGACTTTCAAGGTTTCATACACGGTGATTTCCACTCCTTGAGGTGCTTCGTTTGCAATTCTTGACTTCTGCCATTTTCCCAACAAGTACCAATTTCCCCATAGGGTTCAAAATTTATCGAAGAGAAGCCTAGTTCTAGCTTCGAGGGTTTCACGGAATCATGAATTCCAGATTTAGTTTTTCGTTATGGCCATATTGCGATTTGTGTCAATACCTGTTGAGTACGAGGGCTCCACCCTGCTTGGAACCTTGCATGCATTTTTGGAATATTCATGTAACTATATGGTTCTCCTAGCCATTGCCAAATTCACGGCTTAGACCTAAGAGGAGCAATTTTTCTATGCATAGTAGTTTTAATATATATGAATATTTGTTATGAAAGTTTATTTTCCTCTTTACTATGAATATTTGAATCTTCTAAATGTTCGAATGATAGCTCATTCAGTCTTTCTTTTTAGTATGGTATTTACCCCTTTGGATTAACAACGATAGAAAAGTTTGTCTTCTCTTGAATGTGTATAAATATGGTTTTGGTTTTCTTTACTGGAGTCTTCGTATCTTTTTCGATTAGATGCATGACCTCTCTATCATGAAAAATATTTATTTTTCCTGTTTATACATTAGTTTTGCAGAGAGTTACATTTGATATGAATTATATTTACAATGGTGATTGTATTTCTTGGTTTTTATTCCGCATGCTATCTCTGAATTTCTATGTTTATATATTGTGTTTTAGACATAGGTTTTCATTCTTCTATTAGGAACGGTAATCTATATTATTTATTTCAGTTTATTAGAGGTGTCTAGACCATCTAAATGTTGGAGTTGTTCTCCTATAACTCAATTGTCCGAGTATATCATATATTTACAGATTACGACCAGTTCGGGGTCCGGAGTATCGACCATAGACCCTGAACTAACAGTTCTCTGGATTCTACTTTGTGTAGAGGGTTTTCTAGTTTGTTTTGCTTGATAATTTAAGCACCATGTCTTCTTGAATTCAAACCATAACTTCCTTAAAAGTAGCTTACCACACATTCTATATAATTTAATGTTACTACTGTGAATTTTTGATTATTCAAATAAGTACAGATAAATACATATCTAAAGTTTTCCTTGTGTAAAGATCTTCATTTTTATAATCTAAGAAACATTTTCTGTATTAAAAATATTATGTCTAAACAATAGTTCCAGTTCTTGCTATTTTTCTACAGTCCATTACTTATCTCGTTTCAAACTCGATGATGATGTCCTCCCTACCATGAGAGAGGAAATTATGTCCTCATCTCCCTCAGTGCTCGACACGTGAGATGAGTAGGTTGGAAGATTTTTCCTAAAGAGACCTCAGGACCCCTAGTCCAATACTCTTCTTTTCCAAGATTTAGGAATGTTGAGTGTTTCCAATAGTCATCACGAGCTCAAGAATGTTCACTCACTTCCTACCTCTCCTCAAACACAGAACAAAACTCATTTTCCTCACTGGGATGTGATTTTATCCCTAGAGGAAGATAACTATTTTTTTAAATATTTTCTATTCAACCACTTCTCAGTTCTTGGAATACCTTTATCATCAGTCTTTTCTACTTTTTTTATGGAATCACCTTTCCGTAGTTAAATTTTATTTCAAAAAAAAAAAGAAACATAATTAGTTTATGTTCATCATTCATAATATTTTTCTCAGCAGAGCATAGAGTTTGAAGATGACGAGAGATATAGTGCTACTGACATAGGTACATTTAGCTTTCAGAGGAAGAATGGCTCCCATCTCAGATGTTTTGTATGTTTGAAGCCTAAAGAGGAATCATGTCTCCATAGTGGTATTGGAAGACCATGGTTATGAAGTGATGTTTAGAAAAGGAAAATTTTTCCTCAAACAAATAGCCATGGGACATGTGAAGCAGATCAACTCAAGAGTCAAGAACCTGTATGCGCTCAAGGTTGAGGATGCATGCAAGGATTTGAGGAGCAAAGCAGTGGTTAGTGACTTGGTGGTTCAAAGGGAGAAATTATCTCTCAACATGCAGCCTTAGAAGCAGTCTTAGAAGGTTGGGCAACATCCACAGTTGGATAAGAAAAGAGGAGACCAAGTGGAAGAGTCCACTAAATCAAAGACCTCCAGGAAGGGGAAATTTCAAGCCAGAAGGACAAAGGGAGTACATGGAGCTATACCTGCAAGTGTGAGGTGGGGTGATGTTCAGAATTAATCCCAAGAAGGGATTGGGTAGGGTTCATTGAGATGGTGTGTCTCATGGATCCAACCTGGCTACGAGGAACCCACAGTACAATAGTAGTAGGAAAGATTGGTTAGATTGATGTAATCAGATGTTAGGAGGAAAAAAATCAGAGTGACAGGTGTTGGATACTGGAGTGCAGATCAGAGTTGGAACCAATGCAGAGTTCATGGATGTAGATGTTAGTAGCACAGAGAGTCTAGTAGATATGTGAAGTAGGATCCAATAGTCAGAATACTCTGATGACATATGCATTATACTGATTTAGTTGTTTGGAGGCTATTCAGATTCAGAAGTGTTGCATGCAGAACATTCCAAAGGTACTGAATCAGGACAAACTGATTCCTTTCTTGTTGAGAGGGAGTGTTGAAATTTGCAACAAGAAACAATGAAATTGGCATCTAGAAAAAACATCCAGAAAATGGCATCCATAAATGGCTACCATGGAGGCTTTTGATTTAATTATTTCTTAACTAAATTAGAATAAATGTGTGTCAAATTTATTTATCCCTTAAATAAATTGTAGTCTGATCTCATAATCACTTGTAATAGTTAACTGAGTGTGATAGACTCAGTTGGCTCATGAAATTCAAGTTGACGGTGGTTGGTGAGGCATGTAGAGTGATTCTATTTGTTTTAGAGTCCAAGTTGCAGTTAGTGTATTAGTTTAATGCATGATAAATCAGTTAACTCAATTAATTGAGTTAAAATTAGTTTAACTAGTTGTAACTAATTGTTGCACTAGTGAGAGGTCAAGTGAATTAAATCAGATTTAATTCACATGCAGTGATCTATCAAGTGACTGATGATTTAATCTTAATAGATGCATGCATGTCAGTTTTGATGAAGGCCCAGTTTAGACAGAGGTTAAAGGGAAGTTATGTATCAGTTGTATTTATAGAAAATTGCCTGGGCGTAATTATATACACCATAGGATTCCCATGTTGCATTGCATAATAAAGGAATGCTCATTATCCTATTTAATAGGGATTAATTGCCTAGGGATTGCATAAGCAAGGAAGGCTGAGAAGAGGTAGGAAATTGGCTATGTGTTGGTCGATTTTTTCTAGATTAGTGTGAGGCAGTTGGTAGAATGCAACAGAATCTTGTGAGAAGAGTGCATTGTATTGTAACATGATTCCTTGGTTGAATATACAATACAAGATAGATGGGTTTTGAGAAAAAAGCTTTCCCCAGGAAAAATACCTATGTTGTGGATTGATTTTCTTCTTTCCTTTACTTGGTGTGATTGAGCGATCATGTTTACTTTCTGCAATTAATTTGTATAAGGATTCAATATATTTCTTTAGCATATCGCATGATCATATTGAATCAATTGGTATACATATTGTTTGTATAATTTTTACTTGGTATCAAAGCATTAGGAATGAGAATAATGGAGACACTACAAGAAAAAATCACATTGGTGAGGGGCGAAAATGGCCACCATAAACTCATTAGTGAGGGTCAAAAGAGCCTTCGTCACCAAAAATTGAACGTCGCCAAAGGTGGCGTCGCTGAAAGTATAGGTGTTGTGGTGGCATTCAAGGTCTGTCACCAATAATGATTTATAGTGACGGATAGTGACTGTCACCATTTCATATGAGTAATTGTGATGGAAAATAGCCTCCGTCACCAAAAAACTGAACGACACCAAAGGTGGCGTCACCGAAAGTATGTGTTGTGGTGACATTCAAGGTCTATCATGAATATTAATTATAATGATGGATAGTGACTGTCACCATTTCATATGAACAACAAAGATTTTTTGTGATGGACCTTTCATGGCCGTCACTATTGGTGCATATATATGGTGACGTTCATTGACCGTCACCATAAACTCATTGGTGACATCAAGGTCTATCATGAATAATGACTATAATGAAAAAAAGTAACCCTCACCATTTCATATCAACAACAATGATTTATGGTGACGGGCCTTTAATGGTCATCACTATTGATGCGTATATATGGTGGCATTCATTGACCTTCACCATTTCATATTTTAGTGAGGGTCAAAAAATGTCACCATAAGCTCATTGGTGATGGTCAAAAGAGCATCCATCACCAAAAACTGATCTTCGTCATTCGCTATGAATATCATGGCATGATGGAATCGAACCACCAACCTCCTGCTTGTAGAGAAGGTGCTCTTCCATTGAGATAGCACCCTTTAAATACTTATACTTTAAACTAGCAATTACCCCTAAAGGTGAAAAGATACACCAAATTAATAAGAACCAAGAAAACTGAAAAAATACAGTGTCATCAACTCGTTCAAAGTTCAAATTAAAGTAGATTTTAAATGGAAAGCCTAAAACCAGCTAAGTAGTTTACAAGTTAACATTTTGGATATAACTTCTATTCAATTTATATGAAAAGTTATGCCATGACCTTGAAACTAGTTGCTTAGCTAAAAGACTTTCTTAAGTCAACAATGACAAAGAAAGATAGTCATGTCAAGAAAAATTCTCTTGTTTTTTCTAATGAGGGTGCATGTAACTTGATAAAGGTTGTATGACAGTATCAAACCATAAACAGTTTCACTAAAAAATGGAAATGACAAAGTCTTGTTAAGCAACAAAATTTTAGTTGAATATATGAAAAGCATCGAGCTAAATGATATAATTAAAATAAAAGTAACTGCAAAAAAAATGAAATTTCCATCATATACCATATGTTTTGGTTAGTTCTTTAGGAAGAGAAAGTGAAATTGCATGATCCAGCTCCTCATATTGATTCTGTAATGGACCATCCTGAACAAAAATGTCCACATACAATAATAAAAGCATGTACTATGTAGGAGAATAATTGGAAATCACAACTATAAATTTGAATCACAACATAACAATATAAAAGAACATGCAACACGAAAGGAACAACTCCACAGTTTGAGAAATATGAAAAATCCATGAACCTGTTCTTATATATTGATATAGATAACGAAATAGAAATCTAGATTTATGAAATTCAAGTATCACACAATAATTTCTTGAACAAATATCAATATGTAAAATAATATTTTTTGCATTTGGATTTACCTTGCAGAACCCGAGGAAAATGTTTCCACAGAAATAACCAATAAACATAACAACATGGACCTCAGAAACAATTGTGCAGGGGATAAAATATGAAGGTAAAGCACTAGATAAGTATTCAAAGAAAATGATGAAAAGCGTATCTAGAAATAACTAAGAACCCTCTGAAGTAAACCACACATTTATCATCATGACTAGTACACTTGCAAAAAAAGATCAAAATAAATTATGAACTATTCCACCAAAAAACAGTGAATTTTTCCACTAAAATATAGTTTCAAATTAATCACTAGCTGTTGGAAATGTTGTCATTGATGAAAAAGGAGCAAAGAGCTAGTAGAGGCAGCAAAAGGACAAGAATTAGTCAAGGAGCAGAGGAAGCAAAAGGACAAGAATTAGTCAAGGAGCAGAGGAAGAAAAAGGACAAGAACTAGTCAAGGAGCAGAGGAAGCAAAGGCAGTGAATTGAGAGGTTCAATAAGAAATTGTATCAGTTTGTGTGGGCATGTATGAATAAGACTCTGTAATGGCATGTATGAGGAAGTCAAAATCCTAGTCTCTGTGTGGAAAATGATATTAATATAAGCCTGTGTGAGTATTGTGAAATGGAAGTGTTATGGCATAAAAAAGTATGAGCGCAGGTTGAATATGAAAGCGAGAACATTTAATCAATGGCATAACAAAGTATGAGCGCGGTTTGAATATGAAAGCGAGAACAAAATTGATGGAAAGGCATGGTGCATTTAGGAGTCATCATTCTCCATGTAACAGTTGTCTAGGCCTGTAGAGATGAGTCATTGGTAATAGCAGTATGGACCAAGAAACTGTGTTGAGGAATTGCACATGAAAGGCAGAGTTCATATATATATGCACGATGGAACCCTGAGGGAAAAGGAGAGTAACCACGAGCACTATGAATAGTGACAGTGGGTTTTCTAAACGAACCCCACCCATATCGCACCACCTTTGTATGGTAAGTTGTATTCCCAATTCGAACGCGATCAATGCCATAGGCTGACACGTGGCCTTAAGCGGTTTGGAGATACCACTCTCATCGCGAGTTAAAATCCCGTGCATCTAAGTCACGTGAGATTTTATTGAGGACGTCGGATCATCTGAAGCAGTGTGATGTGCTATCTGCCGTTGGATGCGGAAGGGTCATTAGTGCGGGGCCCAGTTCTAATTTATGTTGATCGGGATTGTTCAAACTACGGTTGCGAGTTTAACCGAGGTATGTTCGATGTGGTTGATTTTTTGTTATAACGCTTCCAAAATTGAAGAAGGTCATAATATATATATGGATATATTGTAGTGCACATATAATGGTTGTATATGCAAAGTTGGCGCAATATGAATTGTGTGAAAAGGTCAACGGATAGTTGCAATTGAAATGTTCTATGAACATTTAATTAAGGTCACGTATACATGTAGATTCACTCTAAGTCGAGATTGAGAAGGGAGTTAACATGACGTGATGACTCCACATGTGGAGATTGATGGGTTATATGCAATACGGGGTTTAACCTTAGGCCAATGAAAAATAGAGCTCCAGCCTACAAAAGAATTATAAGAGGGGGTATTGTATGGTTTTATAACCCTTGAGCTTCCACATTTCTAAACCAGATAGGAGGTGTGTGGTTTCTTAACTAAAAGAGGATTTCTATTTAATATCTCAATCTCAGATTGAGATATTGATATACACATATGTAATTAATTTTTCAGTTAAAATGAAGCAGAGTATGTTGAGGTTGACATATTGTGAAGTTGATTGGGCAAGAAACTTTGGATGCATTTTACACACAGATTGAGATTGAAATAATTCGAAGTCCAGGATTGTGGGTTAACCCCTGCACCAAATATTAATATTATTGAATAGCTATTTAATGTAGTGGATGTGTGAGCCCATAAAATGAAATGCAATATAAAATGTCCTAGTGCCAAAGGAGGTTCACGTTATACACCCATGGTTGTAATGTTATAATTGCTTGCACATTGGTTTAAAGGCATTGAACCATTTGTTAGAGTATTAAGAGCTTAAGTCGGAAGATACATGAGTTTTATAGTCTTAAGGTTAAGACTTACGTAATTTTATATTTTCCAAAATGTGAGTTACATCGAATCAGATTTGAAATCTGGGGAATGTGGTTTTGATATCCATCAAATGTGAAAAGAAAAGCCTTTGCATACATTGATTTAATTTGCCAGCAGAAAATTAGAAGAAGTTGCAATTTTTATATAATGAGAGTTTGAGAGTAATTGGGGAACTAAAATTATAAAACATGTACATATGCAGCAGATACACAACTACAATGAACTTGGATAATATGGACCTGATAGAGGTAAACAGAGATTGCAGAGTTGAAGAGATGTGTAGCAAAGGGATTCGAAAGTGTAGTGAACAGGTGGAATATTCAGAAGACAGTTAACAAAGTATGCAAGACAGTTGCATGACTGCTACAGAAAGGACAAAACTAGCAAGCCAAGGGCTGAGTGAAGTTTATATTTGGAAACTAAAAATGTAAATGTTTTAATTGTTTTATATTGATTGTGATGGAAAGGCAAGTATCCGAAGGAACAGAAAAATCCCACTGTAACATTGAAATTTGTACATATTGTTATATTTTTTAATGAGTTGGACAAAGGAATGAGAAGTTAGAAGCCAAAGATTCATGCTTGTTCACTCCAAATTCCTTTTGGAATACAAACAGTCATGTGATGAACTCTATGTATAATATCTACTTGATATGCATAGGTGGTGAGAGAGAGCAAGGATCGAGAATGTAGAGTATAGAAGATTGAGGTAGAGAAGATAAGGAAGAGAAGAGCAGAAAGAGATGCTACAGAACAGAGCTGATATCTTAGGTAAATCAAAAGACATTTCTTTTGATAAATTGAGGAATTTGGAGCTTCCCTATCAAGTTGAAGCTTGATAGCTGTCATTTGTAGCTGACTGAGGTTGGAGCCTCCTGTAGGTTGGTGCCTGCAGAAAAACAGTGGTGAGAGGAAGTTGGAGCTTGCCTTTACATCACAGCAATAATAATATTTGGTTTTCTCCCTTTACGGGTTTCCACTTACATCTGATTTATCTAGGTGTGTTTCTTATATGTTTATATGATCCACTCAATATGTTTAATTATTTGTTGCTCTCGCAATAAGGTTGAGGTTACATTAATTTAATACTTGCTACAACATTTAAGATTGTTCACATATTAAGCTGTAAATAAGTTTGATGAAAATTTACAAATTTGATGCATGTTTTAAACTGATTCACCCCACCCACCCCTCTCAGTTTAACCAAATAATCAACAATTGGTATCAGAGCAGGTTCCTTTGTACCAGTTTAACCACTGAAAGGAGATCCTAGGTCCTCAGGATGGCTAGTCAAGAAGGAAGCTCAACCAATAAAGCTCCTTTTTTCACCGATGCTAATTGTGCCTTCTAGAAAATCAGAATGAGATCATACATAATGTCTCTAGGAATAAAGGTATGGGCTGCTGTAGAATTTGGATATGCCCCAAAGGCAACTGACCCAGAAAGAGAAGCTAAACAAGAGTTTTTAGCAAATGAAAAGGCCATGAATGCAATCTTAAGTGGACTTTCTGAGGTTGAATTTATCAAAATAATGCACAATAAGACTGCCAAAGATATGTGGGACACTCTAGAGAATATCCATGAGGGAAATGAAAAGGTAAAGACTGCCAAAATTCAAGTATACAGAGCCCAGTTTGAAAATTTTAAAAATGAATGATGATGAAGAAGTTGGCAACTTCTTCTTAAGAGTTGCAGAAATTGTTAACAATATGAAAGCTCATGAAGAAACCATACTAGAAAGTATAATTGTGCAAAATATTCTAAGATCTCTTCCATCCAGGTTTAATCCCAAGGTGTCTGCAATAGAAGAAAGAACCGATTGGGAGACCTTGAATATGAACTAGTTACTTGGAAATCTAACAGACTATGAGATGAGACTCCCATAGAAGAAGCCAAGTACGAGGGAGGCAACTTTTAAAACAGAAAAGAAAAAAGAATAAAAGGAAGATACATGTTCTTCCTCTGATGAAGAAGAGGCTAAATTTGTCAAGAAACTGGATAGAGGCTCAGGTAAATACAAAGGTAAACTTCCTTTCAAATTCTTTAACTGTGGAAGAGATGGACACTATGCTGCTAAGTGTCCGCATAAGAAAGGAAGGAATCAGGCTCAAGAATCAGGGAAAAATACATCAAAGAACTGGCAGAAAGGAAAGAAATTTAGTATAAAATCCTTCTATGCTCAACAATATAGTAGTACAACTGAAGAATCATATGAAACCTCAAGTGAAGAGGGAACCTCTAAATTTTTATTGATAGCCATAGAAGAACTTGAAGGACTCCTGATAGAAGATGAAGAAGAATAAGGTGAAGTCGACCTTGAGGGGGAGCTAAGAAGTGCCCTAGAGGAGATTGATAGACTCAAACTAAAGTGTAGAAAACAAAAGGACATTCTCCTCAAGTATGTACGAGAAGAACAAAATTCAGAAGTCCTCATGCAGCTAAAGATAAAGCTTGAAGAATCCAAGAAGATAGAAGACATGTTACTTAAGCAAATCAAGGAGAAAACTTAGGAACAAGAGAAGTTGGAAGAAGAAGTAGTATGTCTCAGGAAGAAATTAGAAAATGCTCAAAGAAAAGTGGCTATAAATTCTTCTCAAACAACAAACTCTAGTAAGTTGAACGAAATTCTGGATGCTCAAAGATCTCCTCTTATAAAAACCGGACTAGGCTATGAAGGAGAATCAAGAAAAAGCAAAGAAAAGGAAAACAAAAATATCATTTTTGTAAAAGCAAAGAAGGTTGATGAAGCAGCTCAAATAATTCCTCCAAAATAAAAAAACAATTAATGAGGTAGACAGAGATCAGAAGAAACCTCTGATAACAAAGAATGCAATAAATACTAAGACAACAGAGAAAGGAGCATATACTCCTGAGTATGTAAAATTTGGAAGCCATCAAAGGAGATTCTTCCCTCCTATGAAAAATTCTGCCTGTTATGTCTGCCACAAGCTGGGACACATTGCTGCATACTGTCATACAAGGAGGAGTAATTCAAACCAGCGAAAGATACAAACAGTGAAGAGACTGCCTAAAGAAAACAAATGGAAAAGACAACCTCACATCAGGTATGTAGATTGTTTCTATGGTTACTATTTTTATTGTAAATAATTTTTCCATAAAATCATTGAATGCAGAAAATATGGACAAAGATTGATGCTCAACACCTCAAGGAGGTTTATGAATCAAGGAAATTTTACTCATACCCACAATTCTGCAAAAATCATAATAAAATGTTGTGTATGTAATAAAATTGGACATATGCCTTCCAAATGTCCTCTCAGAAGATGTAGTTCATCATCTCACAAAGGATACCAAACAAAAGGGTGCTTCCAGTGGATAAAGAAGGTGAATAAATGTGACTTGGCTCTAACTGCTCAAGACCTAAAAATCCAGTGGTATTTGGACAGTGGCTACTCTGAACACATGATTGGAGACAGAAGAAAGTTTATAATTTTTTATGAAAAGAAATTTGGCAATGTTACTTTTGGCAATGATAAATCAGGAAAAATAAAAGGAAAAGGCTCAGTCAACCTAGATAATGGCAGAGGAGAGGCCCAAGATGTACTATTTGTAGATGGGCTGAAAGAAAATTTGTTGAGTGTTAGTCAAATGTGTGATAAAGGCTGTGAATTTCTTTTTAGAGCAGAAGATTGTGAAGGCAGATCAAGCATCACAGGTAAGACTCTGCTCAAAGGAGTTCAAACAGAGAGTAATGTTTACATTGTGAAAGAGGAAGATGAAGCATGTCATCTTAGAAAACTTGAGGAGTCATGGTTATGGCATAAAAGGTTGGGACATCTTAGCTTTGATCACATCATCAGACTGACCAAGAAGAAAGCTGTTAGAGACATGCCAGAAATAAGAAGGCCTTCTAATACCATATGCAAATATTGTTAATTGGGCAAACAGACCCGCACATCATTTAAGGCCAAAGATGAGTTATCAAAAAGAAGACCACTCCAGCTTGTGCACATGGACCTGTATGGACCAGCAAGAACTAAAACACCAAGTGGAGAATCCTACTTCATGCTGATAATAGATGATTTCTCCAAAATGACATGGGTTGCATTTCTCAAGAATAATTCAGAAGCTCTGGAAAAATTCAAAATATTCAAAGCGTTAGCAGAAAATGAGACATGATGCAAGCTAAAATGCATCAGATCAAACAGAGGAGGTGAATTCACAGATTATGACTTTGCAGACCTATGCAATGAACATGGCATAAAGCAACAATTTACTATTGCAGGGACACCTCAGCAGAATGGAGTAGCAGAGAGACAAAACAGATCTGTACAACAAATTTCCAGAGCCATGATGCAAGAGAGTAATATTCCTCAAACCTTCTGGGCAGAAGCAGTGCACACAGTGGTACATATCCTTAATAAAGCTCACTTAAGGCCAAGCAGTGACAAGACTCCCTATGAACTATGGCATGGTAAACCAGCTTCAATCAAGCACTTTAGAATCTTTGGAAGCGAGTGTTACATAAAGAATAATGAGGAAAATCTTGGGAAATTTGATGCAAGAGAAGATGATGGGATATTTATAGGATATGCATCCAAAAGTAAAGGGTACATGTGCTACAACAAGACTCTTCGAAAAATAGTAGAAAGCATTGACGTGAGATTTGATGAAGAACTTCCAAACAATACAAGAGATACAGACTGCAGCAGTCCATCAGACAACCATGAAGAAGAAAACCAAGATGATGATGAAACAAGAAAGACAACAAAAGATGTTGAACTGAGATCGAAAGCCCCATCAAGATACACTCAGAAGAACCATCCAGAAGATCAGATCATTGGAGACAAGAGAGTAGGGGTCCAGACAAGAAGGCAGCTAACTGAACAGACAGAAGAGGTATACATAGCCATGTTATCACAAATAGAGCCAAAGGAATTTGAAGAAGCCAGCAAGGACAAGTCTTGGGTGAATGCTATGAATGAATAATTGGACCAAATTGAGAAGAATAATACATGGGAACTAGTTCCTAGACCCACTGAGAAAAATGTCATAGGCTCAAAATGGGTATTCAAAAATAAAATGAATGAGGAAGGACAGGTAATCAGGAATAAAGCCAGACTTGTCTGCAGAGGATATTCACAAATCGAAGGACTTGATTACGATGAAACATTTGCCCCTATAGCCAGAATGGAAGCCATCAGAATGTTTCTGGCCTTTGCATGCTACCAATACTTCAAGGTATATCAAATGGATGTGAAATCTGCATTTCTGAACGGAGATCTAGAAGAAGAAGTCTACATGGAACAACCAGAAGGCTTCTCATTAACAAACAAAGAAGACTATGTATGCAGACTAAAGAAGGCTCTATATGGACTAAAACAAGCTCCTCGTGCTTGGTACTCAAGGCTGGATAAATACTTGCAAAACCAAGGCTTTAAGAGAGGAGGAGCAGACAACAATCTATACATAAAAGCCCATGAAAATGAACTCCTGATTGTTGTAGTATATGTTGATGACATTATGTTTGGAAGCAACAGAGATGAGCTAGCAAAAGGGTTTGCTGAGGAGATGAAATTAGAGTTTGAGATGTCTATGATTGGAGAGCTCAGTTTCTATTTAGGACTTCAAATTTAGCAAAAGAACACAGGTACATTCATCTCACAGGAAAAATACTTAAAAGAAATGTTGAAAAAGTTCAAAATGGAAGACTGCAAACCTGTGTCAACTCCCATGATCACGGGATGCAAGCTATGTGCTGATGATGGATCTGCTGCTATAGATCAAAGACTCTACAGATCCATGATAGGAAGTTTGTTGTACCTGACAGCATCAAGACCAGACATCATGCTAGCAGTAGGACTTGTGGCTAGATATCAAGCAGCACCTAAACAAAATCACCTTCTAGCAATCAAAATAATATTCAGATATCTACAAGGAACTGCACAGTATGGACTTTGGTATCCAAAAGGCAAAAGCTTCACTTTGACAGCATACACAGATGCAGATTGGGCCAGCTATGTGGATGACATGAAAAGCACAAGTGGAGGTGCATTCTATCTAGGAGAAAGTCTGGTGGCATGGCTAAGCAAGAAACAAACATCTATTTCTCTATCTACAGCAGAAGCAGAATACATAGCAGCAGCAGCATGTTGTACACAAGTCATGTGGATGAAGCAAACCCTCCAAGACATGAAGTTAAGCATTGATGAACCCATCTCAATCAAATGTGACAATACAAGTGCTATAATCATATCAAAAAAATCCTGTGCTTCATTCAAAAACTAAACATATCCCAATCAAGTATCATTTTCTCGGAGAACAAGTGGCTCAGAAGGTAGTAAAGCTTGAGTATGTGCCAACAAAAGAATAAACAACAGATATATTTACCAAACCTCTAACTAGAGAACCATTTGAATATTTGAGAGATATACTAGGGGTAGTATCTGTAGATTCTACTCTCTGATATGAAGAGAAAGCATAGTTTTAGGGGGAGAACAGAAACGAAATTATCATTCCAGGGGGAGATTAGCTAGCAAGGGAAGCAGGAAATAGGTCCTCAGTACCAAATGATTATGGCAAGAGTACATACAGCATAAAAAATTCAATGAAAATGCTAAAGGATCAGTATTTTTTGTTTACTCTTGAAACATTATATTGAGCATTGAAGCAATATATTTTTCTCTATAATTGAATACCCTTCGTAAGTCAGCATTTATATATCTTCAAGGCCTCTGACTTAGGATTATTCATAAACTATGTGAAGTTTGGTTGCTGAGACTTCAATCAAACAATGTTAAGTTGTGTGGAAGACCATCATGATAGAACAATTAAAAAATCTGGATTATGAAGGACTATTTGGTCAGTAAAGAGAAATTGACCATTGGCATACATACCTCCTTATGTCATTAAGAAAATTGCATGATTAGTAAGTGAGTTTGACTAATACATTGAATGTGTCTAGCCTCAAGGGTTTGTTCTTGAAAGTGCAGTGTGCAAGCAGTAAAGTTGGTATTTGGTCTCTTAAATTGAAAGATCACCTAATCTCAATAAATTGTTGACAACAACACCAGACCTTTCAAATTATTAACTCCGTAATATCATTATCAACATCCTAGCTCATATAATCACCAAAAACAAGTTTAAATATTTCAGTAAGTATTTCTATGGAAAATAAATCAAAAGTACCCGCCTTTGAAGCAAATCATGGTACAAAGTCGAAGAAGAGAAGAAGGTCTAAACACATCTCAGAGAGAGGAATGTCCAACCCTTTGCCATTGATGTCAAAGGGGGAGGAAAAGCAAGTAACAGAAGATAGGATCCTCTAAAAGAAGCCAGGCAGAGGAATACTTGGAGGAAGCATTGGAGTATTGGTGAAGGTGTTGCCATCAATGCCAAAGGGGGAGACTATTGGAAATGTTGTCATTGATGGAAAAGGAGCAGAGAGCTAGCAGAGGTAGCAAAAGGACAATAATTAGTCAAGGATGTGAGAAGCAAAAGGACAAGAATTATTCAAGGAGAAGAGGAAGCAAAAGGACACAATTAGTTATGAGAAGAGGAAGAAAAGGCAAGGAATTGAGAGGTTCAATAAGAAATTGTATGAGTTTGGCGAAGGTGAGGAAGTCGAAATGAAAGTCTCAAGGTGGAAAGTGATATTAATATATGCCCGTGTGAGTATTAAGTGGGGTGGAAGTGTTATGGCATACGAGGGCATGGAGACAAGTTGAATATGAAAGTTTACAACATAATCGATGGAATAACAGAGTATGAGCGCAGTTTGAATATGAAAGAAAGAATAGAATCGATGGAAAGACATGTGCATTGAGGAGTTATCATTCTCCACGTAACAGTTTTCTAGGCCTGTAGAGATGAGTCGTTGGTAATTGCAGTATCGACCAAGAAACTGTGTTGAGGAATTGCACATGAAAGGCAGAGTTCATATATATATATAAGTGCGATGGAACCCTGAGAGAAAAGGAGAGGAACCACAAACATTGTGAACAGTGACAGCGGGTTTGCGAAACCAACCCCACCCATATCGCACCACCTTTGTACGGTAAGCTGTATTTCCAATTCGAATGCGATCAGTGCCATAGGCTGACACATGGCCTTAAGCAGTTTGGAGATACCACTTTCATTGCGAGTTAAAGGCCCATGCATCTAAGTCATGCGAGATTTGATTGAGGACGTCGGATCATCTGAAGCAATGCGACGTGCTATCCGTTGTTGGATGTGGAAGGGTCATTAGTGCAGGTCCCAGTTCTAATTTATATTGATCGGGATTGTTCAAACTACGATTGCAAGTTTAACCGAGGTATGTCCGATGTGGTTGATTTTTTTTTATAACGCTTCCAAAATTGAATAAGGCCGTAATATATATATGGATACATTGTAGTGCACATATAATGGTTGTATATGCGAAGTTGGCGCAATATGAATTGTGTGAAAAGGTCGAAGGATAGTTGCAATTGAAATGTTCTATGAACATTTAATTAAGGTCATGTATACATGTAGATTGACTCTAAGTCAAGATTGAGAAGGGAGTTAACATGACGTGAGGACTCCACATGTGGAGATCTATGGCTTATATGCAATACGGGGTTTAAACTTAGGCCAACGAAAAATAGAGCTCCCGCCTGCAAAAGAATTATAATAGGGTGTATTGTATGGTTTAATAACCCTTGAGCTTCTGCATTTTTAAGCCGGATAGGAGGTGTGTGGTTTCTTAACTAAAAGAGGATTTTTATTTAATATCTCAATCTCAGACTGAGATATTAATATACACAGATGTAATTAATTTTTCAATTAAAAGGAAGCAAAGTATGTTGAGGTTTCCAGATTGTGAAGTTGATTGGGCGAGAATCTTTGGATGCACTTTTACACACAGATTAAGATTGAAATAATCCGAAGTTTGGGACTGTGGGTTAACCCCTGAACAAAATATTAATATTATTGAATAGCTATTTAATGTAGTGGATGTGTGAGCCCATAAAATGAAATGCAATATAAAATGTCCTAGTGCCAAAGGAGGTTCACGTTATACACCCATGGTTGTAATGTTATAAGTTCTTTCACATTGGTTTAAAAGCATCGAACCATTTGTTAAAGTATTAAGAGCTTAAGTCGGAAGATACATGAGGTTGATGGTCTTAAGGTTAAGACTTACATAATTTTATATTTGCCAAAATGTGAGTTACATCAAATCAGATTTGAAATCCGGGGAATGTGGTTTTGATATCCATCAGATGTGAAAAGAAAAGACTTTGCATACATTGATTTAATTTGCCAACAAAAAATTAGAAGAAGCTGCAATTTTTATATAATGAGAGTTTGAGAGTTATTGGGCAACTAAAATTATAAAACAGGTATATATGCAGCAGATACACAACTACAGTGAAATTGGAGAATATGGACCTGACAGAGGTAAACATAGATTGCAGAGTTGAAGGGATGTGAAGAAAAGGGATTCAAAAGTGCAGTGAACAGGTGGAATATGCAGAAGACATTGAACAAAGTATGTAGGACAGTTTTATGACTGCTACAGAAAGGACAAAACTAGCAAGCCAAGGGCTGAGTAAAGTTTATATTTTGAAACTGAAAATGTAAATGTTTTAATTGTTTTATATTGATTGTGATGCAAAGGCAAGTATCCGAAGGAACAGAAAAATCCCACTGTAACATTGAAATTTGTACATATTGTTATATTTTTTAATGAGTTGGACAAAAGAATGAGAAGTTAGAAGCCAAAGATTCATGCTTGTTCACTCCAAATTCCTTTTGGAATACAAACAGTCATGTGATGAACTCTATATATAATATCTACTTGATATGCATAGGTGGTGAGAGAGAGTAAGGATAGAGAATGCAGAGTATAGAAGATTGAGGCAGAGAAGATAAGGAAGAAAGTAGCAGAAAGAGATGCTACAGAACAGAGCTGATATTCGAGGTAAATCAACAGACATTTCTTTTCATAAATTGAGGAAGTTGGAGCTTCCATATCAAGTTAAAGCTTGATAGCTGTCAGTTGTAGTTGACTGAGGTTGGAGCCTCCTGTAGGTTGGTGCCTGTAGAATAACAGTGGTGAGAGGAAGTTGGAGCTTGCCTTTGCATCACAAAAATAATAAGATGTGGTTTTCTCCCTTTACGGGTTTCCATTTACATCTATTGTCTCTATGTGTGTTGCTTATATGTTGATATGATCCACTCAATTTGTTTAATTGTTTGCTGCTCTCATAACAAGGTTGATGTCACATTAATTTAATACTTGCTACAACATTTAATACTATTCACATATTAAGCTGTAAATAATTTTGATGAAAATTTACAAATCTAATGCATGTGTTAAACTAATTCACCCCCCCTCCCCCTCTCAGTTTAACCAAAGATTCAACACTAGCATGATGCTAACTTTGTTAGAGCTAACAAATAGAAGATTGAAGTTTAAAAGACAATACACACTGAAGAATTAGGGATTACTGTGGCATTAGAGGCCACATTCCAAATTACATTATCATTTCCAAATGCACCCCTATGTAGTGTCCATCTGACACTTTGTGACTTGAACCTTTAAAAGGCTTGCTCAACCACTTCATCATTCGAGATTTATTGTGAGTATGATGTTACAATGTGACCTGCATGTCCCAAATAACATGAGCCAACAATGAAAACCATAATTAAATTATTAATTCCTTACTAATTTAATCCTTGAAAAGACGAAAAACATGAATCCAAAAAAGAAAATGATAAGGTTCTCATTAACTAGCTATTATATTTACAGATATGGCAGAATTTTGATTGGTTGCTTCAAAATTTAAAGCATTTTACTTATTCTCTTAAACATATGAAAAGACACTAAAATTACCAAGGTCATATTTCAACAAAAATCTTGCAGAAAATCAGATTGCAACTATGAAGATATTATTGCAAAAATCTTGCAGAAAATCAGATTGCAACTATGAAGATATTATTACAAAATCTTGCAGAAAATCAGATTGCAACTATGAAGATATTATTACAAAAATATTGCAGAAAATCAGATTGCAACTATGAAGATATTGTTCTAAATTTTAAAAATTATAGTAATAAAATCCATCTTCAACATGACTTAACATTTTATATCATATTAGACAAATTTTGAGTCAGGGAACAAGTACAAGGTTCGGAGTTAAAATATTTGCGTCAAGGACAAGGAGATATCATATACAACTTTCTGATTTGAGGTGTATCACTAGAGAACATAGTCTTGAGTCTTAAACCAGTACTTAATGAGGGACATCTGGAAATAAATGGGCGCAAAATGTGAATTCATCCCTCATGAGTCATGGCAACCCACAAACAACTCCTGAGACTTTACAACCACTGCAGCTACACCCATCACACTACCTTTTTAGGTTGAATTGTCCACACCTGAGGCTTTGCAAGTTGCAACCACTGCAGCTGCACCCATCACACCACCTTTATAGGTTGAATTGTCCACATGTCCTAATCCATAGAAGATGTAGTTGAATAGTCTATTGTATTGAATTGCACAGCTTTTGCCCACAACTGACCTTAAGTCCTTGCATGTGATGAGTGCACCAGACATGTATCATGGGAGCCACAAAACCTGTAAACACAATTATCCATGAAGTCTAGAATGGGGAGGATGTAACTCGGAAGAACAAAGTTGGGACAAATGCTCCCTTGCAATGAAATTCCAGATGTGACTCCTCATGAACAGAGAGCCATTCTTATCAAAATATTCTAAGAGAAACATGTTTTAAAGCTAAATGGATACAATTCATTAACCGCCCTGCCATCCTACCATGTCATATCACCTTGAGCACCCCCCAACACAGTGACTCCCTTGGTAGAAAAGGCAAAATAACTAAATAAGTTTGCTCAAAAATGTAAAAACAAAATCCAGATATGGGAAGAATACACCAATGCCCAACAGGCTTGGGACTAGCAGTTAGTGGCGAGGAGTTTCACACCTTTGGTCAAGATTCCATTCTCACAGGCTTCACCCATGGGGGTTAGGAAGGGATTGAACTTATGGCATTGGGAGGTGATGAACCATGTGCATATATTGCAAACCCAAGCTTACCCTCATTCTCCTTAAGGCAAACACTATTGACCAAGTTCCATTCACATAGCCTTTACCCAGCATGTGGAGGTAGTCATTGAACTTACGCCATCAAGAAGTGATTACACTTGTGTACATGTTATGGACCTAGGGCTACCCCGTGTTCTCCTTAAGGCCTGCCAAAATATGTTTGTCAAGCGTGTTGTGATCAAGTGGTAAATCAAATGTGCTATCATTATGGAGACTCAAGTGTAATCTCCCCTTAAGAACATGATGTCGTGATTTAATGTTGTCAATTTGTGTTATCATCTAATATCTCATAGATAACTAAGCCTAGGAAGTTGGTCCTAGGCAATGTCCTGCATAATTTTGATGAAATAGATACACCGTGGTCATGGCATTTAGGCCAAAGGTAGGCCCACTTTGTTAACAAAGGTTTATTTACTAACCAGAATAAAAGGGGATGAATATGTCAATGAATAAATGAATAAGATATGGGATAATAACAGATGAAGAAGGTTCAAATTTGGCACATATTGCAAATTATATTTGTTAGGCCTAAAATCATGCAATCCATGCATAGAATGGTGTACCAAATAAAGCACTGGAATAGAATGTACATCATACCATGCTTAAACCTAGGCAAGTGTAGAATCCTTCATGTTCTACTCTAATCAAGAGAGTCCACATATTAAAGAGCTCCCCGTTGATTTGTCAGATAATGTTATTCTAGTGGGAGTGGATGTGAAGAAACTGCCGTGAAAAGCATTCTGATGAGAAGACATACATGTGGCAGAGAAAACCATAGAATTTGGTCAAATGAGCACATTTCATGGACACATTTTGGCTAGGAGGATGACAAAAGGCATAACACAAAATCTCTCTCCATTGTAAAGGCATGGATGGCTTAATGGGAAATTCCCCTGTGAGCCTAATTGAATATCCACTGGAGAAAGAAAGTTCAAGGATTTGTTTTGTAATATGAGGTTCATGATTGCATCCATATTGTTTTTTGTCTATTGCTATAAATTCATTAGAATTTTCCCACAAAAGTGTAATTACATAGAAAAATGGAGAAATTAACCATATACATGGGTACACACCTTCATTATTTTTTATATAATGATGGCTTTTCTCCTTAATTTCCATTCATCCTCCCCCTTATGGACTGTATCATATTCTTTGAGTTTAGCTTGGATCAAATTATTTGTAGCCATGTTGTTTAAGGCAATGTCCTTATGAAGAATGAGATTCTGGAATGCAAAGCCATGGCCATAATGTTTAAGGCAATGTACTCTCATCCATTGGTAATCAAGGAAGTAATTTGCAGTCGTCAACATTAATCTCTTTTACAATGTCAAAGGTGACAATCCTCCTCATGGGCATTAATCATTAAAATACAGGTTCCCAAACCATTAAGTATCCTACTGTGCAATATGTCATCATCGAGTTTGGAAAAGTCAAACTTGATCACCAATACCATGCTTGCAGGTCTTTGGAATGGGAAATTTTTCAGGTTAGCCTCTATGATCATTTTTTGTCATGCCATGTTTGAGGGGACACCTAGTGATATTGATCACCAACACCATATCCTAAATATGCTTTCTGTAAGACCAACTTTGTTTTCTACCTATTATTTTCATAGTGCCAAAATGTCCACTTGCACGAAAAAATGCATGCCATATACATAAATTACAAACCTGATGGATGAGAAGGAAAAGGGGTTATCCTATATGCCATGAAACATCATATTCCATACTTATAATGCACCCCAAAGTGTCAAAATTGCATGCCAGGTGGAAAATTTGCATTCCTCGCGTTAAAATTTGTGTTACAACCTGACCTGATTACACACAACCTCCTGCAGATGTACCTAAGGAGAAGCCATAAAATATAGTGCTATATTATTTCTCCTAGTGCATCTTCCTACACTTCCATAATTCTAATTTACACCTTCAAGTGAGGGTACTAAGTCTACCAAAATGATTTCACTGTCTTATGCTAAGTTCAAGTTGTCCTTAGTAACATGCATGTCCACAGCCCAGTAAATATCAAAATTACGATTTTCAATTTTTTGTGCGGTTCTTAGAAAATTATTGATCTTCTTACATCATTAGAGTTTCACCTCCAATCAAAGAAACCACTACTATGCAAAATATCGTGAAACTACCAAATTACACAACAGGACAAATCAGGCTAGGGTGCCTTCAAAATTCTATATGTTAGAAGATACATGAGCACATATGGTGAAACATAGAGGTTGATACATATAGTATTCCATGGTAATCAACCCTACACAATCAAAACACTGTTACCGATGAAATAGGCAACCTGGCCTCAAAACTAGAACTGTAGCCCAAAAAGACTCAAAAAACATGAAGAAATACCCCAAAAACAAAAAAGGTGTATTCCAGAACGCACTTGGTTTTTTGAAGGTCAAATTTCAGCATTTTATAAAATTATGCTAAAAGAAAATTTGTTTTTTGAAAAAAGGATTGAAAAAACACCCTCAAAACAAAACTAGTTGATGCTGGAATAACCAAAAAAAAATAATTTGTGTCATATTTTTGACATTTTAAAAAATATAAATAACATTTTTTAATTTTCAAAATTCAAACATTAAAAAAAATCCTAAAATTTAAGAAAAAAATAAATTTAAAAAATAAAAACATTTTAAAGCTTAAAATTTAAAAATATATAGGAATAAAATAAATAAATAAATAAATAAATAAAAATTTTAATTCAAACATTAAAAAAAACCTAAAATTTAAGGGGAAAAAAAATTAAAGATTAAAATTTCAAAATATATAGAAATAAAAAATAAAAATAAAAACAAAATAAAAATATTAAATGAAAAAAAAAAAGTTAAAAAGGAAAGAAATTATAAAAAATAAAACATAGAAATTAAATTTAAAAAAAGAAAAGAAATTTTTTATTAAATTAAAAAATAAAAAATAAAATTTAGCAATATATTTAAATTTTAATAAGTCTTAAACTTTAACATAAAATAAAAAATTAAAAAAAAAAACATTATTTTAAATTGAAAGCAAAAAAATGAAAAATTAATTAAAATAAAAAATGAAAAATAAAAATACAATGCAAATATTAAATTTTAAAAAATAAAATGAAATTGGAATACATAACAAATTATATATATATATATATATATATATATATATATATATATATATATATATATATATATATATATATATATATATATATATATATATATATATATATATATATATATATATATATGAACTTAAATTAAAAATATATATGATTTATTAAATTAAAAATATTAATACAGAATAAATAAATGAATAAACAAATAAATTTTGAAATAAAAAATAAATTTTAAATATAAAGGAAAAAAAAAAACATTGTTAAAATAAAAAGTAAAAAAACTTTTAAAATCAATTAAAATTGAAAAATTGAAAAAAATAAATTAAATAAAAAATAAAATAAAAAACAAATTAATTTGAAAATATTAAGTTTAATTTAAAAAAAAAAAACTAATTTTAAATACACAATTTTAATTGAAATAAAAAATATATATATATATAAAAATTTTATGTAATTAAAAAATATATATATTAAATTCAAATAAATAAATAAATAAAAATACAAAATTTAATAAATTTTAAAAAATTAAATGAAAAAACTAAACATAAAATTCAATAAAAATTATTAACAAAATTTAGAAAAAAATATATTAAAAACAAAAAATGAATAAAATTTAAAAAAAAAAATTAAAAAAACAAAAAAAATTAAAAAAAAATAAATTTCAAATATAAAATGAATAAAATTGTAAAAATAAAAAATTAAAAACAAAATTAAAAACAAATTAAATTTCAAATATAAAATTAAATTAAAAAAAAAAATCTTAAATTTGTTCAATTTAAAAAAAAATTTAAAAAAAAAAAATCAATTTAAAAAAAAATTTAAAAATTTGAAACAAAAATTAAAAAATTAAAAAAATATTCTTCTGACGTGTATTATAAGTCGATTCTGGACTGGTTTCCACCTAGGGGAGCAATGATGCCTAGTTTCTTGCCAGGCCGTGATGTTCCCCTCCTACCCATCCACGCTCTGCATCCGCCACCATCAAATTCTGAGGCTGACATAAGGCTACCACTCCATCAAAAAATTTTTTATTTTATTTTTTTTTTAATTTTTAATAATTTTTTTTTTAATTTGATTTTTTTTATTTTAACTTTTTTTTAATTTTTTTTTTGTTTTTTTAATTTTAATTTTAATATTTTTAATTCGTAATATTTTTTTTTTTTTGTTTTTTTTTTTTAAATATTTTTTTATTTAATTTGATTTTTTTCTTTTTTGTTTTTAATTTGTTTTTAATTTTTTAATATTTTTTTTAATTTAATATTTTTTTTAATTTTCTTTTTTAATTTTCAAAAATTAAAAATTATTATTTTTTTAATTCAAATCTTTTATTTTAAATTTAAATGGTTTTAATTTTTTTTATTTTTGTTTTTTTTTTGTTTTTTTTTTTTAATTTAATATTTTAGATTAATTATTTTAAAATTTAAAATTTATTTATTAAATTTTAATTTAATTTATTTTTTTTGCATCTTTTAATTCCATAGAATTTTTTTATTTTTATAAATTTATAATATTTCATTAAAAAAATACAGTAAATTTATAGATATTTGTTTTTAATTATATGTGAGACTGCTTTTTTCATATTTTTTTTATTTTAATTCTTTTATTTTAATTTTCTTTTTCAATTTTAAATTTCGTTTTTTCTTTTCTTTTAATTTGTTTTTTTTTGTTAATTTTAAAATTTGTATTTTTTTTCTTATTATTATTATTATTTAATTTAAATTTTTCAATTTAATTTTTTCTTTTTTGTATTTTATTTTTTTATCTAAATTTTAATTTTGTAATTTAAATTATTTTTAAATTTTCTATTTAATTTTTTTTTTTAATTATATGGTTTTTTTTAATAACTTAGAAAAAAATGTTTTTGATGTTTTTTTATTTTTTATTTTTTTGGTTAATTTTTTATTTTTTCTTTAAATTATGTGTTTTTTTTCAAATTTTGTCAATTCTTTTGACATAATTTTCGAATATTTTTGTTTTTTTTTGTTTTTTTTTCAATTTATTTTTGTTTAAATTTTTTTATTTTTACGAGTTAATTTTGTTTCTTTTTACATTTTTATTGTTTTTATATATATATATTTTTCTAAGTTTTGTGTTTTATTACCAACATGAAAATCACCACTCTAAAAAAAAAAAAGGTTGATGCTGCATCAATACGTTTCAAAATTAGCATGAAAATCACCGCTCTAAAAAAAAAAAATTGATGTTGCATCAATACGTTTCAAAATTAGCATGAAAATCACTAACATTTTAAAACAAATATTTATACTTCATAAATAAAAATATTAGAGTGTCAAAAATGTGCACAAAAAAAAGGGGTGATTCTGCGTCACCACTTTTCAAAATCGGATGTTTTTTATGCTACCAAAAAAAAGTAGGTAACAGTTGTTTCAAATTCCCAAGAACAATCTCCAATTTTTAGTTGTTAAGCATCAACCATAGAAATTTGTTTGGGCTGGTGCTTTTCTCCAACTCTAGAATCACATGTAGGCTTAAAATAAATTTCATAGCATGTTCTCATTATAAATCCAAATTCCAATTATTGAAGTCTATGGTCTGCTGAAGCAACGAAACACAAATAAAAGAGACAACTTTACATGGAATCAAAGGTCTAAGAATTAATTATCTTATTTTCAACCATGGCATTACCTTAACAACAAAGCGAGCCCAAATCTTGTCACTGCTTTCTTCCATGACTTCCTTTACAATCATAAGCCCCAAGCCTCAAATGATGTCATCTATTTCAAGGAAGAGCCCCCACTCCTCATAAAGCATCTACAATATTGGTGAAAACCAGCAGAAGATAATGTTAAACCATGTCTCAAAATAACAAAAATAAGTTACTGAGAGCATATAAAAAACCTGTTAATCTAAGAATTTAATTGACCTCTATAAGCAATTTAATTTACCTTTATGCCTGACTTATGTGAAACTGAACTCTATATATATATATATATATATATATATATATATATATATATATATCAACTAACATATACAATTATATGTGTGTGTGCACTGTGTATGTCAACTAATATATAAAATCAGAATAATATAGTCTTTTATTAGATGCAATATATGTATTTATATTTTTTTTAAACTATACATCTAAGCTATATAATAATAGAGATAAAGTATCCCATTACTTAACACAAGTCTAACTTCTGCTAAGGCCCTTTGTTGATGAAGTGAAGCCAACTCTGGGAGGGAAAACAACTTCCCTCACACATGCACATAAGGGCTCTACACTTGTCGAGGTTTGAACTTGGGTTGTTTTCATGTTGCCCTCCCATCCCTCACACTAAACCACATCCCGTTGCAAGTATTAGGATGATGTTAATTTGTATTAATATGTTTTTTTATATAGTATAAATCTATCTCAGCTGGCTAATGTATGCTAAAGAATATCAATAACTGAAGCATATGTTGACAAGCATCAGTTTACTACGTAACACCATCATGACAAGCACCATTCAATGGAACGTCAACAAGAGTGGGGCAATGATCCACATGCATGGGAGGTGATGGGCAGACCAAATTCCACAATTAACTTTTATGTTTGATAGTGTTGACAGAGTTGAACATGTAATAAGACTCCAACTGCCAAACCTTGCGAAATTAAAATAAATGGAAAACATGAATGGTAATATAACAAAAAAAAAATTATTCATCCCTTGTCTTGGAAGGATTTTGTGTGATGTAGAGTATGCACAAAGAGCTTGGAATTGCTGCCGACAATGATTTTCTCCATCTTTTTTAAGAGAGGCTTGCACAGAGTAATGGATTCCAACATCCTGAAAACAAAATTAAGTATAGACAGTTGAGGGTGGATGGGGTAAAAGATAAAATAGAACACCTTGCATTGCACTAGATTTTGTGCATCATCTTCCTGCACTTCATCAGAGTTGATCTCTACTCCTACAATAAAACTGCATCATGTGCATCAGATCTTCACAATGTTTAAATGTGCATTGATGTGGATGAGCTTGAGAATCAGATGTGGAAGGATCGCATCCAACTTAGGCGCATTAAGGATCAATGGAAGGGAAAATATCACAGCTACACAACAAAACAGAGACAGTCACAAGAACAAGCCCAAAGGAAAAATATGTCTCAGGCAGAGGATGGTATACTGAAGTACATGTAGAAAATGATGGAAGTTTGCAAAGCACAAGGTTTTGTATATGGCATCATTCCTGAAAAAGGGAAGCCTGTAAGTGGAGCCTCTGATAATATTAGAGCATGGTGGAAGGAGAAGGTCAGATTTGACAGAAATGGCCTTGCTGCAATCACCAAATATCAAGCAGAACATGCAGCACCTAGAGCAAATGAGAGTAACATGGTTATGGCTCCTACCCCTCATACTCTTCAGGAACTTTAGGGCGCCACTTTGGGTTTTCTTCTTTCTGCCCTTAAGCAGCACTATGATCTGCCTCAGCGGAGGTATCCTTTAGAAAAGGGTATTTCTCCTCCTTGGTGGCCTACTACTAATGAGGATTGGTGGCCACAATTAGGCTTGCCAAAAGGACAAGGGCCTCTGCCTTATAAAAATCATCATGATCTGAAAAAGGCTTGGAAGGTGGGTGTTCTTACTGCTGTTATCACATGTCACCTGATATAGCGAAAATTCGCAAACTTGTTAGGCAGTCAAAGTGCTTGTTGGAGAAGATGACAGCTAAATAAAGTGCAACTTGGCTAGCAATTTTTAACCAAGAGGAAGCATTGGCTCGCCAGAAAAACCCTAATGCTTGTCCACCGACCAGTGCTGCAGTGACTACACATGCTAGGTCTTTGAAATTAAGCAGCGGCAGCGAGTATGATGTTGAAGGCTTTGAAGATGATCCGAACTCTATTTATACAAATACTAATGTGCAGGATTGCAAACCAAAAGACTTGGATATCTTAAGTTCCAAGGTACAGGAATGCAAACCACAAGACTTTGACCATTTCAATGTAGGTATTTCAAATGAGGGAGTTTCAACTTTTCAGGTAGGAGATAATGCAGATTTTATCAGAAAATGAAAGTTACCACAGGAATCTCCATTGGAAGATCAAAAGGTCTATACATGTCCACATGAACAGTGCCCATATCATGAGCGCCAACTTGAATTTTCATATCGAATCTTAAGAAATGCCCATTAGTCTACTTGTGCATATAGAACAGATTTGCAAGGCATGGGATATCAGAGACCAGAACCTCAAGAGATTAAATCCTTATTTTGTATATCTACAGGGCAGCCTAACCAGCTACAAGTTCAAGGAAAGGTGGGTATTTTTCCATCTGAGAAGGAAGGACAAACGACATCGAATGGTAATGTGAATCTTAATCCTCTTGGCACTACAAGTTCAGCAATTGAAACTGCTAATCAGCAGCCTATCAATGAATTACTTTCTTATATTATGGGTTGCATCATAATAAGACATCAACGCTAGGGAAACTTAAGATGATGAATTATCACAATCGGCTTGAAGTGAAAATACACCCTGCTTCACAGGGTGGGGAAATTTTCAAAATTACACCTGATGATAACTTCTTTGTGCAAGGAGTCATTGCTGGAAACAATGATTACAATTTTGGTTCAAACATCCATCTGGTAATGAGAGAGGGATTAAACCTTGATCAAATCACGGTCTACAATCAACCTTTTATACATCATTGCTAGGAAATGAATGGAGACATGAAATTTGTCTCTGCATATAACAATATTCCAATTGACTATGCAGTCCCAGAAACGGTTTCTAAACATGATAATTCAATATGGTATTTTGGAGCATGACAAGAGTTATTATGAATATCTCATCATGGTACTTCTGAAACTATATTCTACAAGGACTTCTAATCCTATTATAGTTCCCGAATCCTAGCATTATGGGACCACTCTTAAAAACAACTACCTGGATTCATTTTTATTAGATAGAAACCTATAGAGGGAAACCGTCATCTGTATGGGCACTTTCATGTAGAGAAATGGAAATTCAAGAAGATGATGATCCGTCATCTGTATGATTTGTGCATGATGATTTAGGTTTTTACTGTGTATTTGGTTTGGAACTTGTGAAAGAATCCTTAATTTATTATGTATGTTACTGTGTAGTTGGTCACAAGTTTGTCTTCTATAGTCAGAGAATGTAGACACATGGAGGTGAATCAAATGGAATTGTGTTTGATCATTTATTTATTCTATGTGCATGAATTTATTTCATTATGATATGACACTTGATTATCTGAATTGATGTGCTAGATAAAATTTGTGGTTTGCTGAATCTACTTCTTTTGGAAAGAAGCCAAAGAAAACCAAAAAAGTTTCTCTCCTTTTGGGCTGTGGAGGCTAAGGGAGATTTAATTTAGTCTCAATTGTCTAGTGCATCCCTTTAATCAACATGTTTATTGGAGGACCCTTAATACTCTTCTAAAACTTATTTGAAGGAGCTACTATAATTTATATGTAGGTAAAATTTATAATTGCTAGTACCTGTGTCATATAAAAATGTATTCAAATTATAATACAGGAATTGACCTTGTACATTGATAAAGTTGCTTAATGGTGATGTTAAATTTTTATAATTGACTTGTCTAGCTGCTTTTGCTATACATTCAACAATAGGGTCTTTACTGTAATGTCTTTTAAATTTATTGGCTGCTTTCTCTGTCTGTTCAACAATAGGGTCTTTACTAATGAACACACATAAAATAGCACCAGCACAAGAGGATATTCCAATGCTGCCAAAGGATGCATACTTCTGTATCTGTATCTGATATTCCTGATAGTGTTTACAACCATAAGAAGTGTTTTTGATGATTTTTTAGAATCTGCTCGCATATTTTGACATTTATGCAGATATTTGGCTCAAATTCATACACCATATACACATTGGTGAGAGCAGACATAATCAACCCTCAATCCACCAAAGCGCCACTTCTATGATCTCGTATTGATGGCCATCATCTGTCCCTAGGGTTGCAGAAAAGACAAATGAGAAACAATGTACTCATTTCCAGGGAAAACAAACTGCAAAGTCTACCCGCTAACATCGGTGAAATTTACTGGAACCACAATATCTAAAGATAAAGAGGCAATAGTAGCAGTGGTCAAATGAACTGGAGAAGTAAAAGCAGTTGGTTTTCTTCTGTTATTCTTGCAAGAAAGTAGTTTAGCAATTTGCAACTGAGTATTCATGAAAATCTCAGTCCATCTAAGATCTAATTCTGCTCACTTTCCCTCAGATTAAAAACGCAACCTTTCAACATCTTTATAAATATCCATCTTCGTGTGTTGTAGCTTTAAGATAGAGTCTGAAAATGATTTAATACTTGAAGCAATAAAATCACGACTCGTATTTCCAAATTTTCCCTTATTTGGAGGCGTTTCTTTTGGTCTAAGGTTGGGTCCAGGAAAATGATTAGGGATACAACTAGCTACAAGTTTGCATCTAGGGGCACTAGTATCACTTTCAGGAAGTATACTAGGAAAATTCTCATTTGTTTGCAATAACTGGTTTGAGACGTCCTTCTCACGCTAGCAGAAAATCATGCTAGAAGATAGATACAGGGCATCGATCCAGTCAGTGGTGTAATTGGAAACATCAATGCAGCTCCAGTTACTCCAACATCAATCAAATTGCATCTGCATCTGCCGAATCTGCATACATATCGATCACTCGGCAGGTACAGGGTTTAATATTAAATCCATTGTACATTCCTATTTCCCTAAATTGTATCCTATCATGGTATTATTGGGTGAGCCCTAGATATTTCCTTTAGCTTAAAGTGGTGGTGGAATTGGAACTTCAATGGCGGGCCAAACATCAAAGAAACTCATGTTACTCTAGCATCAATAGTATCGCATTTGCCAGAATTGCAGAGTCGTTGATAACCCCCTCTACTGGACACACACCGTCAGAGTCTAGGTAGGCAGCACGTGTGATCAAATTCTTTTAGCTTCAGTTTTTCTTAAGGCCTATGAAAGGAAAGGGAAGGGAGCCACAAAAGTGGGGAGTGGAGTAAAAGGAGCAACGGCCTGCGAAATAGATTTGGGTTTTCTCTTCAACTGTAAGGTTCGATTCTTGGTCACTCATATCTTTCGCCTATGGTTATTTATCTCTTGAAATAGTGAATAATCGACGTAGAAGAGAAAGTCTTTAGTTTGACTCTATAGAGATCTGCCTGCCATCTGCCACTCATTCACACAATTGGAGATTGTCTGTCGGCTGCCGCACATTCACGCATGGAATTTTGCTGTGAAAGCACATGGACGAGAGTTGTGGGTTTGCAGGTAACGTGTTTTTCATAACTATTTAGCGAGTACTGATTATCATGTCTACTTTGGGCCCTGGCCCATGTTGTTCGCACTAGTACGTCTCTCTGGTCTGTTTTCTCCTCGATTATGAGAGATTCCTCAAGATCTCTTGTAGAAGTGCAAGGATAAATCTTCAACAACATTATTCTGCTTTCAAGATGTAGACCTTCATTAATGATGTCAACACCATGACGCTTGGATCCTCAAGCACCCAACCAAAACGACAAGATCAACCATCGGTGACTACGTCGTCACGACCTCCTACTGACATAGACATAGGTGTCAAAGAATTCTTTCAAATCTTGTTGGAACCATCACCTTTTCCTAATTATGGATTTCGATGCGACAACAGGACTTTTCAAGAACTATTTAGGAGATTAGAAACCCTTGAATCCTCTAACCAGGCACTAAAAAGAGAGGTCGATGAACTCAGGAACAAAGTAGTTGTAATGGAAGGCGATAATGGTTCACTGAAGTAGTTGTTGATGGACAACAAGGAAGAATCAGTTCACCACCACCCCTCTAATGAAACTCTACATGCCAAACTCCTCAATCTGAAAAGAAAATAGGAGGATATCGAAGCTCAGTAAGAGGCCTTTCAACAAGAAAAAAAAACACACATCAACTCATGGGCATAGGTTGCTAGAGGAATGTATACCCCCCTCGCTCCCCCTTTACCCATAGTTGAGGAGGTGGTATAATCTAAACTCATGCAAGAATGCACTAGACAAGCGCAAGGATTGATCATCGAAGTGAGAGGGCTTCCTTTGCCTCTCACATCCTCTGACCCCATGGTGGTTGGGACCCTGTTCCTCAATGAAAAAATATATCTCCAAGATATGACCCTTGATAGGGCTTGGCTTAGGTACGATTCCACTCTCTTTCTCCAGTTCAGGTCGGCAGCTGATCTCCTTTAGGCTCTTAGAGGTAAGAGAAAACTATTCTCACTTCCTAGAAATATCTTCCTTGATGAAGATCTCACTAAAACACAGGTTGTTGAGCTCAAACGCTCGAGGGAGTTGGTTATAGAAACATGATAGGAAACGAAATGGGCAATTATCAGGAACCTCAAAGCAGTGATTCAGGACACTTTTCCACCTGGGTGGAAGCCCCGTTTCAAGTCCTCCAAATGATAGGCTCGTTAGGGGAGGAAACAAGGGGCATCCATTTTCGTCAGTTGTTGGAATGGGAATGGGTCTTTTTGGAAAAAGGATGAGGCTCTAGGAGTCATAATGTGGAAGAATGTAAGTAGGTTCAGTCTTCATTATTAATGTATTTGTCAAAATAACTTATTATTATTTGACTTATTAAAGCATGGGTTTCATGCTTCAGTTGTATTTAGATTAAGGTCCCAATTGTGGACGTCTAGGTTAGTTGTTAAAAATTTAAATTGATCCAATTTTTGGGCTTTTAAATCATGTAACATTAGGTTGTCAAAAGGATCATCCATCAAGTCATCTTCTTCAAGGTCATCATCCTCGAAATATACTTCAAAGAAAACCCTCATGTCAAGTGATACAAGTCATCAAAGTTGCATCCTTAAGTCGACTTCAATCAATCTTCAAGGTGGCTAAAATCAAGACACAACACTTCACACTATCATGTCAGCTCAATAGCTATGGCAAAAAAACTATATATATAGGGGTATAGTTTTCATTTCTACCACAGAAGTTTGGGAATCTCTAAAGTTTTGGACCATAGATACAGTTCAGATCATGATCACAGGTTCGGTGTTGGAGGATAAGGTCTCAAAAATATTACAGAATTTTGGTAACCATTTATGCTATGAATCGAGTAACTTCCATGATATGATGTTGCAAGAAAAAAGTGCCTCAGTTTCAACACAGATCTACCACAAAATCATTGCTATGTTGTGATACTCAATTAAATGAATATGCTCGATTATCTCAGTTATGGTTCTCAATGGTATGATGATGCTCGGTGATTTGAGTAATGATGCTCGGTGCTATGTTGTTATCTCAAACTCGATCAAGGTAATGAGGATGGAGTTTAGGTGCAAGTAAAGGATATCTCGGTGTCATGGAGTTCTCGGCGCTAACACGGTGAAGGGATGACTTGATGGAGGATGTCTATAGTCTAAGGTCTTCGTCATCTCATCTTAAATCTAATGAGGGAAGAATTTTGACTAGGTTTTCCTTAACATGTGCCTACATCTTGTGTCTTCTTCTATTTGTTCATTGGAATTACTCTTGATGATAAGAAAATATAGATTGAAAGAAGAAATAATAATAACAAAACATCATAAGATAATTTCATGATAAGAGAAATTGCTTAACTCCCACCTCCTTAATCTTTGTAACACATAACAACCTCCATATCAAGGTTGATTCAATGTCATATAAACCATATAAACTACTCCTATAATCTGTACTCGTTAGTATATGAAAGAGCTAGAGGTTGATGCTTATTTTCCCCTAAGAGCCTACAAACGTTAGTGGAGATCGTGTAGGCTCAGAGGGAGTTGTAAATTTTTGAATTATATGGTTTGATTTGCACAAGAAGTGTCTAGGTGGGCTTGATGTTAATAATCCATGTGACAACTTGTCAAGCCCATGTGGATGCCCAAATGAAGCCCTTATACTGCATATAAATAGAAGGCGAGGTTGGAGGCTAAGATAACATCCAAGTGAAAAATTTTAGGAGTAAAAAACCTTTTGATGTAAGCCACAACTTGAAGAAGAGAAGGTTGAAGCCTGAAACGACTGTTTTGAGGTCAGATTAGGAGATATAACAAGGTCGAGGAGTAGCTATGTAAATAATTTGGTAAGAGGGTTGTTTTGGTACCAAAAGGAGTGGCATATTTGTTTTTTAAGAGAGTCTCAGGCACTGTATTTTTTACAGGGATAACGCATGTCTATATTAGGTTTGTTGGAGGCGTCGTAAGGCCTAATTCCTAAAACATAACTAAGGGACAATTAGCGTACGAGAGAAAATATACGGTAAAGGCAAGCCACATTTATAGAATGAATTGTTGGCAAGTGTTGAGAGGGTTGACATGGACTGTGGATAAGCCCTAACCGGATTGCAAAATACAATAGGGTACCAACACATTAGAAGGTATGTTTTTGTGTTAAATTATTGGTCCTAGTTTGGATAGTTGGATCATTTTGGTACAGCCTATGGAAGCAAATAAGGGAGGGCTAATGTGTTGGTTAGAAGCCATAACCAGTGTAATGTTTGGTGATTGGATAAAATTCATATGCAACCTATGGAAGCTATGTGTTTGGGTTCTCTTAGGTGTTAAGAAAGCCCAACTAGGAGACTATCCCACAATGAAGTAAGGGGTGTCCTAGGACAGGGCTGTTAGAGAAGTATCTTGGAAGCCAAGAGGAGGGTTTACTAAGTGTGAGGATTCCCTAGCCATAGGTAGATGCTACAACAAGTATTAGTCACTCGTGGTCTACTGGAAGGTAGTGTGAGAGTGGGCCAAGTGTGACCGTGGATTGTGCATTTATGGTCTATTAGAGGATAGTGTGATAATACCCATGTTGGAGCCCCGTGTGCATCATCTTCATGGACCTCGATGGTTGCTAGAGGCCAAGGGTCTGATCAACGAGGACCAGTTTTGTGTAGCCCTAGACTCGTGTGTGCAGAAGGAATTCTACAAAAAATGATAGCAAGTCCGCCTAGCCTGTGTTCATTGTGGGATATAAACATCTTGCAGTGATAGGTGGTAGCCCTTCATGCCCTATGTTGGCCTTCATCGGTGCAGCACAGGAAGAGCATAGTGGGTTGAAGTCCCTAAGTAACCGAGGAGTAGCAATGAGAAGATTGAGAATTGTTCACAAATGGAGTTGTGAACAATTCGACAAGAGTCTTGATTTATTATGCCCTTGATGGACTAAAGAAAAACTAGTGAGAATATTGGCAGCCAAGCTTTAGTGGCTAGATGGACTTGGAGCATTGATAAAGTCAAGAGTTGCAGATCGAGAGCCAAAGGACTGAGCTGGTATAGGGTATGGCCAAGAAGAGCTAAGAGAGAATGCAACAACGACATGGTTAGAGTATCTTGTTGAGGGCAGATTGGTTGTTGATGGACTGACACCAAGCCCAGTTTTGTATTTTGTATCAATGGGTGTATGAGGGCCATTATCCCTAGTACGGGAGCCCTAGAATGTTGTATTATATGTTGATTAATATAATGAAGTTGGGTTAAAAATTGCAAGAAGTTTTTTATATTTTTTGCATTGGTAGATTTACTCCTATTTATATTTTGTTGTGCAAAGTAGTATCATTGAGATTCTTGGTTTGGTAGCGTGAAATATTTTAAGACTCTATCCTAGACCCAAGATCGTGGAAAAAAAACATGGTATTAGAGGGTATCTGAGCTAATTTGAGGGATAGTGAATCAGAGTGTGCTCAGTGAATCAATTCAGAGGGATTTGTGGGTGTCTAGATCAAAGAGAAGAAGGTTCAGCTAAAGACATGGAGATGTGGTCTTGACTGGCTTGGAGGCGAGATTGGCTAGGAGTTCTAGTGGATCGGTGGAGAGCCTAGTGAAAATTTTTTTGTTGTAGGGCAGATTTTTGATCATGGAATTTTGTTGATTTTTCATGGTTGGTTAGAACTTAGGATAGCTCGAGGGTTTCTTTGGCATGGACAAGATGAGGTTGATTGAGATGGATTCATGTGATGGACTAGATATTAGTAGTCTAGAGTTTTCATCCGATCATGATGTTTTATATCCAAGATTGGAGGGATTTGCATGAGTGGTATTTGATCTAAAAGGATGAGTGCTTACAAGATTGAGCCAATGGAGATCATGTAGGCTCAGAAGGAGTTGTGAATTTGTGAATTATATGGTTGGGTTTGCACAAGAAGAGTCTAGGTTAGCTTGATGTTAATAAGCCATGTGACAACTTGTCAAGCCAATGTGGACGCCCAAATGAAGCCCTTATATCGTTTATAAATAGAAGGTGAGATTGGAGGCTAAGATAACATCCAAGAAAAAATTATTCATGTTCTTGTGAAAAAATGGCATTACTCATGTTCCCATGAGACCATTTGATGTAAACCAGAATGATTGATTGGTCTTTGACAAAAATACTTACAAGCCTTACATCTTACATTACTATAACGTGCAGCATCTAAATTTAGTGTGTGAAGATGTAGACCATCATGGTATGTTTCAAAAAGTTTCATGGTAATGTAACCATCCTTTTGCATGCAACTTTGTTCAGAGACATGTTCATACTCAATGGAACCTCTGATGTCTTGAAATGAGCATGTATTTTGGACAAGTTCAGTGAAAATATAAAAAAAGCATTGAATTCACATTTCCTATAACAAGCATGCTCATTACCACACAGATTTTCATCACACTCTCCATGGGCTGTATGGAAAATCTTGGCAGAGAGTGTTTACCTTTCCGTGTCTTCAGGAAGGTAGGTTGTTTGGTCACATAATAAGATCACTACATGTCGGTGATGGTTCTGTAGTAAGTTCTCAGCCTTATCTTCAGAATGGCTAACAAAGAGGATCATGTTTGAATACAGGATATAATTTGATGAATTTGGAGATTTAGAGTTAAAGAAAAAATTGTGGTGATGTTTGGATGGGTGCTAATTTGTAGGGTTTTGCATTTTTATAGTTTTCTTTGTTGTCCTTTCTACCATGCTACCTAGTTGCTTTCCTATTGCCCTAACATTTTAACTTTTTTGATGTCTATTTCTCTATTATTTCTTGCCCCATTTGAAATTTCATCCTTATTTGGTAGGTGTTTTCTTCAATTTAGTGTGAATATTTTTCCATCGCATAGCTTCTGTGGGGTTTGTCGATGCAAATAGCTTGTAAGGCCCATTCACCAAGGTATTTTATGAAATTATCTTAGTCATATGATCTTCGTTTGATGCACATGATACCTCGTTAAAAATATATCTTCGAGGACTACAATTGCTAATGAAATTTATATGAAATCACCAAACCTTTCATGCCCAAAAAATGTCATTTGGGGCCTCAAAATGGCTCCAAAAGTTTAGGACCCGAAAAACTGACAAAAATAGTAAATTGTGCTATAATTAAGGAAACTGAAAAACCGAAAGAGACAATGGTGAGGGCCCAAGTGGAATAGGCGGGTGGCCACCAATATCCACCTCGATCACCTTAAATCGAATTATTTTAGCTAACTCAATCATCATGACTTAGTTAACTGACACAAGTTGTTATGAGACGAAATTACAATTTATTGTCCAATTTATTTAAGGGAAAAATAAATTAGACACCTCACATTCCTCACTCCTGGTATATCAAAATTCCTCACCAGTGTGGGTACATATTTTTATGTCCTTTCTAGTTGCCAATTTCAATGTTTCTTTTTGCGAATTTCAACACTCCCTCTCAACAAAAAAGGAGTTCAATCTATCCCCATCCGGTACCTTTGGAATGTTCCGCATGCTACACTTATCTAATGTTGTTTTCACCTACAAATCTTGGAACTGAATAGCCTCCGAACAAATAAATAAGTATAATGCATCTGTCATCGGAGTCTTCTGACTACTGCTAGCTACTGCACTTGTCTAGTACTAGATTCTCTACGCTGCTGCTCCCATCTGCATCCATGCCCTTTGAATTGTTGCTAACTCTGATTTGTGCTCCAGTATTTGACATATGTCACTCTAATTTCTATCTTGCTGACATCTGACTACATCAATCTAACTGATCCTTCCTACTATTGTTGTACTGTGGGATCCTCATTGCCAGGTTCAATCCATGAGACATGGCATCTCAACGGACCTTGCCATATTTATTATCTTTGGATTATGTATACACATCACCCCACCTTACACCTCGAGGTATGGCTTCTCCCTCTTCCCATCTCGCTTGAAATTTTCCCCTCATGGAGGTCCTTTCTTGAGTGGATGCTTCCACTCGGTCTCCTTTCTGCTTCTCCAATTGTGGCAACTACTCCACAACCTTCTGAGACTGCTTCCCATGAGGATGCATGTTGAGAGGTCATTTATGCTCCCTCTAAACAACCAAGTCTCTAACTTTTTCCTTTCTCCTCAAAGCTTTGCATGCATCTGTTACCTCAAGCACATATAGGTTGACTCGTGCACGGTGTAATTGTCCCGATGTTATAAAAAGTTTCTAAAAAAGAGCTGATTTTAAATCGATGATATCTCCCTCATTTCAGCTCCGATTCAACCAATTTTTTTTCCATTTGGGTATATTTTTGCAAGGAATGCAAATATTCTATTGTTTTTTGAAAATTTTACAGCAAAATCTTCAGATATTCTCTGCAAACTCATCGCCCAAAAAATTTATGCTCTGAAATCATGTAGAAAATCTAAACAACGAGATTCAATCTGATCTTGTAATCTACTAAAACAAGATACTGAATCCTTCCTACAATTTGTGGAAACAAAACACGATCACACAATCACATATAAGTAACAGAATTAGATTATAAATCGCACAACAACGTGATGTATTTTGGGAAATAAACTGCTCAAAACCCCTCTATCTCTATTGTGTATTAAGTTAAGGAATCTTGAAACAATACAATGCTTAATCTCTCATGATATTCTCCAGCACTCTGTCAATTGGCTCTCATTGATCTAGGAAAACTCGGTCTAGTACTGAGCCAATTCTCATCCTTACTTCAGCCTGCCTTGCTCATGCAATTCCTAGGGAATTAGCTCCTTATTAATTAGGAAAAATAGTCTTCCTTGATTGCGCAATCCATCATGGCATCCCAATGACTTTATAATTTCACATGGAAAATTTTCTCTGAATACAACTGATATTCATGTTCCCATTAACCTCTGTCTCAACTGGGTATTCCTTGAAACTGACATGCATGCAACTATTAATAGCGAATTATCATTTATATGATTGATCACTCATTGTGAATTAAATCTAATTTAATTCACTGGACCTCTCACTAGCTCATCACTCAGTTAGAACTAGTTAAACTAATTTTAACTCATTTAATTGAGTTAATTACACTTGCACCCCACTAATGCATCAACATCAACTGGACCGCAAAAATATTAGAATCCCTCTAGATTCCTTATCTTAGACCCTCAACTCTAATTTATTGAGCTAACTTAGTCATCATGACTTAATTAACTGACACAAGTTGTGATGAGATGAAATTACAATTTATTGTCCAATTTATTTAAGGGAAAAACAAATTAGACGCCCCGCATTCCTCACTCCTGATGCATCAAAATTCCTCACCAGTGTGGGTGCATTTTTTTTTGTCGTTTCTAGTTTCCAATCTCACTGTTTCTTGTTGCAAATATTAAACATTTCATAATTTTATGTGGCCTTCGCACAAAGACACAATTGAAATCACATGCCCAGATTCTCATGAGAAACCTCTCTTAAGCTCAATCTGCTAGAAGAGAACCAACAATATGACAACCTACTTCCTAGCGCAAACCGACCATTAAGGTATGCAACATTATTTTGAGCCCTCACATGATGATATTTCTCTTGGAGGATGTTCATGACCTCCCTTTAGAAACACTTACTCAGCCCTCGTACTCGACCTACTTTAGGACTACATCTCTCTTCACCCATTTGATGTGCCAGATAGTGGGAATACATGTCAAACATGCTAAGATGTGCCAAGTGATAAGGCATGCCAAGATTTGAAAGGGTGTGTCAATGCATGTCAGGGACTGTCAAGACAACAAAAGGGAGAAAAAAGTTAAACTGCAAGGAAATGAACACATAAAAGGGTTAATAAGTCATTAATTTAACTTTTCCAAGAGAGGCATGCTAGGCACACCAACACTAGGCGGAAATAGGTGCCAAATACAAAGTCTTAGTGCATTCTAAGTGCCAAGTATTCCTTTGTTGCTTCTCATCTACTTTACAACAATTGATCATCATAAATAAATTTAATATTAAACCATGCCAAACCATACCAAGGCATCTCAACGTATTCTAGATATGCTAAGACTTTCCAAGTGCCAACATGTGCCAAGTGCCAATATGTGTCAGGGACTAGTGTTATGCATGTTATGAAGTGGAAGGGAATGTTGAAGAGTGCTAAGGTGTGCTAGAGAGTGATAATTCATGTTGATGAGTGTTAAGGGAGTACTAGGGAAAAAACATTAAGGGAGCACTGGGTAGTAATTCATGAAATTAATGGGAATATGAGGAACGTATGCCGGAGACTAGTGTTAATGGGGATTGGGTCAATGTGACAAGGAAGTGTTGGACGGATAAATCGTTCTTGCGGACAAGACCGATCTCCCTAGTGTCAGAAGACAATCTAGCAACAAACGAACAACTAAGTTTGTCTTTCTCTAGATATATTTGTTTTGCAATTAAATGTTATGAAGGTGTCGATCCTACCTTAGATCCAAATGCTTATTTGTGGTCGCAATGCTTCCATTGCATCAATAATCCTTCGTCGTAACAAGGGCCCTTTTGTCACAAGAAAGTATCATCTTTCGTTGATCTGCAATCACAAACAAGAAAATATCAATAGCACCTGTATAACAAATAATTATAAAACATACCTATCATAGTGATCAAGGAATCTATGAAATAAATGATCAAACGACAGCTTATTGAAATAAACAATCGAACGACAATTTATTGAAAAAAACAGAACTTGATTGTATTAATCTTAAAATATACAGAAGAACCTTACAACCTTAGCCTTGATGTTCGAAAGGCCTTCCCGGGGTCCGAAGCAGGAATCTCCTCTACTCTGATAAGTCTTGCACTCTTCCTCCAGAAGCACAAAGAGGTATGTGATCTTTCCTCTCAAAAGCTCAGCAGAAGGAAATCTAAATCTCAACAGCACTTCAGCTCAAAAATCTTCTCCAAAAAACTTATTCTTCAATCCTCCATTAATTTAACTTCTCAAAACTTAACCAATCTTCTTGAACTTCCCCCAAAAGGCTACCCAATGCCTCCTTTTATAGAGCAGATGAGGAGGTTAGGATTCCACCATTAAAGGGATAGAACCCTCCTTCAAAGGGATAGGCTCCTCACATCAAGGGATTAGTTCCTTAAGGTGTGGGATGCATGCACCTTACCAAAGCGTACTCATCCCCAAAAAATCTCATCCAGAACCTTCCAGAATTGATCAAAATTCAACTTTTTTGGTTTAATTTCGCGCATTTTTGACTTTACAGGGGTACCGCATGCATTACACTGGAAAAGTGCGTTCTAGAACGCAGTTTATCTTCACATTACATGCGGACCCTAGCTAAAAACGCATGTAGGCTTCATATTAACTGCGTACCCAAGGTTTTTTGAGCTTTTTAGGGTTTTTTTCTCCAGTTTCAGGGCATGGAATGAGGAACAAAGGTTGTAAGACTTGAAAAGGAGGTAAGTATGAGTGTTTAATGAGCTCATACAGTCAGCAGAATGTCAAGGTGACATTTTGAATTAATAACGGGGAGGAGTGACAAGGTATGCTAACATTTAATTGCAGGCCTTACCCACACTTCCAGGCATTTCAAAGAATTTAAAGTGTGCTTGGGAGTTCGAAGGTGTATAATTATATCATGTGCCAATGTGTAGATGCCAAATATGCCAATACATACTATGTGCTAAGGATGTGGCGTGAGGTGCCAGTGTTTGTTGAGGTGTCCTTCTTTTCCACCACATTTCACTTCATTTCCTTTGTCCCTCATCAATTACAGGCTTAAATGATCAATAGGATTGATTAGGATTACCTTAAGAATGTATATAATGACTAACTTGCTATGTTTTCATGATTTTGTTGTTGTAGTAATTTTTTACTGGACTAGAAGCTACGGGCAAGATCATTTTGTAGCATTTGATCTATATTAAAACTATATTCATGTGGGATTGAGTTTCACTAATGAAAAATGCATATATTAGTATTATATACTTAATTTCTTGCTCTCCTGGTGCAGGCTCAGTCTACGGTGGTTGTCAGGGTGGGAAACCAGCTTGGAATGAGGGAATAGACTTCTAATAGGACAAGGACTGTACAGATGTCCTTAATCATAGTACGAGACCACCACCAGAGTTCTAGTTTGATTTTAGTTGGGAAAGACATTTATTCCTATTTTATCTCAAAGATAGTTATGTAATTTTGTTATAAGTATGGCTCGGGAGACCGAGAAACAGCTAGCTAGATTTTGTTTTATTGCTAGATCTCAGAAGACCGTAATACTCTGTTTTGAAGAATTTCTCCTTTAATAAAAGAAGAATCACTTTATTGCAAGAGCTGAGTCAATATTGAGTAGATTTTCGTGCTAATCCGGTGGTAGAGGGCCCCTGCTACCTGAGAAGCTTTGTTCATATGATTTAGATAAGTAACTTAGCCTTGTTTCATTCCCAGTTTAATCAATTTTTTGAACTTTGTGTTTTTATACTTACTTGCAGTGGATGCCACAGTCAGTCTTATCCTTACAAACTATTCCAAAACACCACTAACATTGGATGAGATATAACTGTAGTATTTTAGGAGTTAATTGCATTTTTTTTTGAAACTTTATGTTTTATGTTCATTTGCATTGAAAGATATAGCCAGACTTGTTTTTTACAAACTATTCCAAAATATCACTCATACTGAACGAGATAGGGCTGTAGTATTTCATAGAATTAGTTGCATTTTAGTTCAGTTGAAATACTCCAGAGGTATATGTCACTCTAGTTTAATTCTGTCACTATATTTCAAGTTTGATAATCGCACTCTAGTTCAACTCTGTTCACTGTATTTCAAGTTAGATTAGTGGCATTCTAGTTCAGTTCCAATTCATTGTATTTCAAGTTAAGTTAATGGCATTCTAGTTTATTTGTGGTCACTGTGTTTCAAGTTTGATCAATTGCATTCTAGTTCAGTGTTATCCATTGTTCTTTAAGTTGTATTAACCGTCAAAATTAGACTTCACGGCCTTCATTGTTTACAAACTAATCTTGTTCTGACTTTCTATTAATGCATCATCATATGGACAGGAATTAGTGATATCAGTTTAAGGCCTTGATTCTTCTGCAATCTTTTGCAATTTCACAAATAAGCCTTTTCCCAAAAACTATTCTATAAAATCTCTAACTTTCGAATGAGGCTTAGTAGTGACAAGTTGAGCTGCAGAATGGATTAATCTTAGCATTACAAGTTAATTCAGAGTAGAAATCTTATTGTGCTACAAATAATCTTTTCCAATTGTGTTCCAATAAAATTTTAGCCATGGATGAGATTCTTTGTAATATTTTAAGATGATTGTTTACTTAGGAGAACCTCATTTTCACTAAAATTGTCCTTTTATCAAGCTATTCCAATATATTTCTAATAAATGAATTGGATGAGTTCATGTTATGAGTTATTGAGTTCATGTTGTGATTTATTTCCTTGCTATGAGTCATTATCAAACTTTGCATTTTCTGCTCTTTAGTATAGGTTTTGCTCTATTTTTAGTGTGACCAACAACTGTTCTTTTTCAACATTTAGTTCTTTTCCTTCTTAACATAAAACCACAAAACCAAAAACATCATAAAAACACTAAACACAACGTAGTGAGAAACAGATACCTAGGCACATATAGTGCACCTCACTTCAGTAGTTTACTAGCCCTGGTGGACAATTGATGACCTCAATTTAGGAACACTAAGTTGAGCACACATTTTGGCGCTGTTGTCGGGGGAGTGTAACTAGGTAGCCTTGTTTCTTACCTCCCAAAAATAATGATATGCGTAGAGAAAGGGACTCAAGGGGTACATTCATAAGAAGCAGAAGCTTGATTCCTAGAACACCACTTGTTTCACCAAGACCAAGAGCTAGCACATCTTCAACTCAAACCCACATTCCATCCTTTACTGATCCTAGACTCTCAGAGGACTTAAGATCAGATATTCCATTAGAAAGACCTTCCACTTCATCCACTGAACCTATCTTAGAAGAAGATTCAAGGACCCCTGCTAGAGATACAAACTTTTCCACTTCCACAGAAGAATCAACTATGGTGGAAGAAGGGGGAGGAGGAGTCTTTAATGGGAACACACACTATTTTGAGGGGGTAGAGGTAGAGGTAGAGGAGAAGGAGGTAGAGGTGCAGAAGGAGAAGGAGGAAGAGGAAGCGGTAGAAGAGAAATGGGAAGCTCTTTTGGGTTTCCTATAGTAGATGAAGAAACCAATGCAACTATGAAAAACATTTCACCCTCTGTCCTTCCAAAATTTTATGGACTTAAAACTAAAGATCCTGAAACCTTCCTATTTGAATTTGAAGTCCTATGTAGAACCTATGATTATTTACAAGATGCCCAAAAACTTAAACTATTCCCTTCAACATTGAAAGGAGCAACATTAAAATGGTTTATGAGTTTGATCAACAGTTCTATTAGGACATGGGAAGACATGAAACAAGCATTTCTAGAGAGGTATTTGGATTACTGTATGCCATTCAACCATAAGGAGGAAGTGTTTAAAATGCTACAAAAAGAAGATGAAAATCTGGAAGATTTGTTGGAGAGATTTAACTACAACATCAAAAGAGAAAAAATGGAAAACCTAGACCAAGATACCTTGAAAGCTCTCTTGTTGAAGACAATTAGGGATGAATGGCTAGATATCCTTAATATGATGGGAAAAGGGGATATATCTCAGCTCACATTACCTGAAATAGATGAATTATGTATCAACCTTTCAAGAGGGAAATCTAAAACTGTAAAAGGACCAAGAGACCTTGCTCTTGCAAGGGCAAGTAAGTCTGCTTCTGGGACAGTAAGTAGGGCAGAAATAGGACATATGCTTGATGAATTCAAATCTGATATCTTAGGGAGTCTTAGTGAACAAATAGACACCCTTAAGTTACAAAACAAGAAAAAATCTGAATTTGATGCCTTAGCAATCTTTTGTCCCAAATGTAGAAAGAAACATGCCTTGAGAGAGTGCCCTTTGGATGCAAAAGTTGTAGAGACTTGTGTAATTTGTTCAGAAAAACATGAGACCAAGAGTTGTCCTTCACTTCCTGGTCTTAAAGCTGTCTTTCAAGAAGAAACTCCTACAAGTTCCACAGAATCTCTCAATTTTGTCTCCGGAGGCCTTGGCAAGGACCTCAAACACAAGGATTTCATGATCAGTTGTATAATCAACCCCCACCAAATTGGAATTCTTGGCAGCAACCTTGGTCCCAATTTCAAAATCAATCACAAACTTGGGCGCAAAATCCCTATGGAAGATACTCTCAGTATTACCAATATCCACCATCCTATCCACCATATCCACATTTCCCTCCTCAACAAAATTTTCAACAAAATCCTCAAAATCCACAACATCACAATCAACCACTTCCATTACCATTTCCTCAGAAAAAAAATCAGTTTCCTGCCCAACCTATACCAAACCCCAACAATAAAAATCCTCAGAACACATACATGATAGAAGGCCAATAGTTTCCAACTTATTTGATCACTCCTTTAGACCTTAGTGATGTTCAACTTAGGTCTGGAAGAATACTTGAAAAGAGGAAAACTTCTGTAATCATACAAGAACAAGACAATTCTGAGGAAGATTCTCTACGGGTAAATAAAAGTCTTGAAGAGAACACAACTTTCCAAGACTCAAATATTGAAAAATCAAAACAAAAAGAACCAATAATTTCAACTCCTATATTAGAGCAGCCATCAACATCCACTTCTACACCTCCCTTTCCAGAAAGATTACAAATTGATAGGGGTGTAGAAAAACAAATTATGGTTCCTAATTATGATTTCCTAGATGAGCTAAGAAATGTTTTTATTAAGATCCCATTATTACAAGCCATCAAGGAAATTCCAATCTTAGCAAAGACAATAAAGGAGTTGAGCATGAAGAAAACAGGAAAAAGAATAAGAGAGATAAAGAAAATTCAACTGGCAGGAAAAATAGCAGATATCATGATGGGTAAGATTGCTATTCCAAAGTATCTAGACCTAGGAAATCCAGTTGTTAAAATTCACATCAATGGAATTGAGATCCAAAACACACTTATTGATTTAGGAGCAGCAATCAATATTATGAGTAGACAAATCATGGATAAACTGAAACTTCCTAATCTTATTTTTACACCCACATTATTACAATTAGCAGACAGATCTATGATCAAACCTGATGGGGTAATAGAAGACATTCTAGTGTCCCTAGATTCTTGGGAATATCCTGTGGATTTTATGATCCTAACTCCTAAGAATAATCTAGGGGGGCATCCTGTTATATTAGGAAGACCTTGGTTAGCTACAGCTGATGCTTTCATTAGTTGTAGATCTGGTGATATGTACATCTCTGATGGTAGTTCAACCAATAAATTTACCTTGTATCCTCCAGCAAAAACAATTACAGAATTAGATGATACTCAATGGATAGAGGATGAAGAAGACTTACAACCTCTCTTCACAATTTCAGAAATTAGTGAAGATAGCTAGATTTTGAATACCTTAGAAAACTTTGAATCCTCTTCGGAATATAAGCATGAACAATTTCAAGAAGAATCCAACATTGAGTTTTTATCATCAAGGCAGATGTCTCTTTATTCCATGGATAAATTTGGTAGCTCTACAATTGAGATATTTCCAGGCAAAACCTTAAACATAAACAAGAACTTAGAGAAATCTCAACAAGAAGAGCTAGTCAAGATCTTACAGAGACATTCTTCTGCATATGCATGGGAGTACACTGATATGAAATGGATAAGCCCCAAGACTTGCACTCATCACATCTACATAGAGGAAAATTGTAAACCAATCAGACAACCTCAAAGATGGATGAATCCAAATCTTAGGGAGATTGTTAAGGAAGAATTGCAGAAATTGTTAAATGTTAACTTTATCTATCCCATTTCAGATAGCCAGTGGGTTTCTCCTTTGGTAATTGTGCCAAAGAAAAATGGTAAATGGAGGGTATGTATTGACTACCGGGAATTAAACAAAGCTACTCTTAAAGATCATTTTCCCTTACCTTTCATAGATCAAGTGTTAGATACATTAGCTGGAAAAAAGTACTTTTCATTTCTAGATGGGTTTAGTGGTTATAACCAAATTCAAGTAGCACTTGAAGATCAAGACAAAACCACATTTACTTGTCCTTGGGGTACCTATGCTTACCAAGTATTTCCATTTGGACTATGCAATGCACCTGCAACATTTCAAAGGGCAGTACTAGGAATATTTTCATATCTAATACATGATTGTGTAGAGGTATATATGGATGATTTCATAGTTTATGGAAACACATTTGAAGAAGCCTTAACAAACTTGGAAAAAGTTTTAAAGAGATGTAAAGAAGCAAATCTTTCACTAAGTCATGAGAAGTTGTTTGATGATGTTTTCTCAAGGAATTGTTTTAGGACATCACATTTCAAGGGATGGGATTAGAGTTGATGTGTCAAAATTTGAAGTCATATCTAACTTATCTATTCCAAGTTGTCAAAAAGATGTTAGGAGTTTTCTCGGATTTACAGGATATTATTGAAGGTTTATAGAAAACTTCACCAAGATAGCATCTCCACTTTTCAAATTACTTACCAAGGACTGTGAATTCAAGTGGAATCCTGATTGCCAGTTAGCCTTTGAGACCCTGAAAAAAAAAATCTCTGAAGCACCTATTTTAAGGGGACCTAACTGGAAGTTACCTTTTCATATTTCAACAGATGCCTCAGATACAGCTTTAGGAGCAGTATTGGGACAAAAAGACCTGATTCCTTATGCCATCTACTATACAATTAAAAATTTGACTCCTTCAGAGTTAAATTATACTGTAACTGAAAAAGAGTTCTTAGCTGTTGTTCATGCCATAAATAAATTTAGACACTATATAACAGGCTATTAAACTTTTGTTCACACAGAACACTCTGCAATTAAATATCTAATGAACAAATCGATTACTAATGGCAAAGTCATAAGATGGTTATTTCTTTTACAGGAACTCAACATTACCATTCTAGATAGGCCTGGGAAACAAAACACAGTAGCTGATTTCCTATCTAGACTCCAAAACATCAAAGACAATACTCTAGTTGAAGATCAATTCCTTGATGAATATCTTTTTGCAATTTCTACTCAAACTCCTTGGTTTGCTGACATTGCTAATTATTTAGTTTCAGGGAAATTTCCTTCAATAATGAATGCAAGAGACAAAAGGAAGATCATTTATGACAGTGCAAAATATTCATGGGTTGCTAATGAGTTATACAAAACAGGTCCATATTTTATCATTAGGAGATGTGTTCAGGAAAATGAAATGCCTAAGATCCTCAAGGCATTTCATGATGAACCTTGTGGTAGACACTTTGCTGATAAAAGAACAACTTATAAGATCCTTCATTTAGGATATTATTGGCCATCCCTTTTTAAATATGCTAAAGAGTATGTCAAAAGGTGTGACAGTTGCCAAAGGGTAGGGAAACCTTCTCCTTTAGGTGAGATGCCATTGCAGCCTCAGGTACATATTGAACCTTTTGAAAAATGGGCTTTGGATTTTGTAGGACCTATTAGTCCTCCATCAAGACAAAAGAAATATATATTAGTTTTCATTGATTATGTTACTAAATGGGTAGAGGCCAAACCATTACTTTCTGCTACTGAAGCATCTGTAGTTAATTTTATTTTTGAGGATATTTTTACTCGTTTTGGTGTCCCAAGGGAAATTGTTACAGATCAAGGAGCTCAATTTACATCAAAGCTAGTGGAACAAATGATGGAGAGGTACAAAATCAGACACATAAAATCTACTCCCTATCATCCACAAGCAAATGGTCAAGTGGAATCTACCAATAAATTCATTGAAGGGATCCTAACAAAGACTGTCCATTTACATAGAAGAGATTGGGTAGATAGGCTTCCTGAAGCTTTGTGGGCCTATAGAACTACATGGAGAAGCACAACAGACCATACTCCTTATGAACTTGTTTATGGAAAACAAGTTTTGTTTCCCATAGAGTTTCAGATTCAAACTTTTAAAATGGCAGTTCAGCTAGGACTTGATCTAACAGAGGCAAAAAAGCACAGATTGGAGCAGATTAATGAATTGGATGAAATCAGACAAGGTGCAGTTCAGAAAACAAGTATAGTCCAGCAGCAAAGGACTAGATGGCATGATAAGTATATCAAGGAAAAGAAGTTCAAAGAAGGTGACTGGGCTCTCTTGTTTGATTCAAAGTTCAAAGATTTTCAAGGTAAATTCCAAACACATTGGCTTGGGCCTTATGAAATTATAAGAATTTTTGACAATGGAGCAATAAAAATCAGGACAATAGATGAAGAGAAGGTCACTTTTCTTGTAAATGGTCATATATTGAAGCTGTATCATAAGCCACTTTCAAGAGAAGAATTTGTCAAGAGATTTCAGGAAAACAGTGATGTGAAGTTAATGAAGAAGAATTTTTCTTCTTCATCAACTTAGTTGAATTTTCTGAATTCAAAAGCATAAAAAAATAAAATAAAATAAAATAAAAATAAAAATAAAAATAAAGTATAAACATGAAAACTAATCTTTGATTAGCATGTTTATACAGAAAAGATAGAGTGAAAATCAGAATCTTTCTGACACTTTAGCTTTTCAAGTTTGTTCTTTTTCTGCAAGCAGCTATTACAAAATCATAAGTGCAAACCCATATTTCACTTATGATTCATTTCATTCCATTCATCCATACTTCATTTCATTCCATTCATCCATACTCCACTTCATTCCATACTTCATTCATTTCATTCCATGGTCCACCTCATTTCCATCTCAGAGTTTTAAGATTGATTTCTTTCTGCAATTGAATAATACAAATCATAAGTTGCAGGTCACCTTCCATACTTCACTTCACTTCATAATTGTGATTCATTTCATTCCATTATTCACTTCACTCATACTCCATTACACCATATTTTATTATCCATTTTTAACTCATTTCATACAACATTCCATTCATGCTTCAAACCTTTCCATTCCATGTTTTAAGACTTCTACAGGTACATTCTGCAATCAGTCAGACATTCTGCAGCCAGTCAAACATTCTGCAGCCAGAGATCCTGAAGGCACTATCCAGTAATCACTTGATTTAGCAGCAAATTGATCCTGCATATCTAAGACAACAAGCAAAATCAAAGGAGTTATGAGGACTGAAGATCAATGATTTTCAAAGGAGGACAAGGCATATAAAAACCACAAAAAAATCAAAGGAAGGGCAAAGGTAAAAGTTATGAAATTATTATAGTGACAGATCATGAAAGTTTTAGCATAGTTAAGTCATGTATGATTCAAAAATTTATTTTAATTAGTCGTATTGATCATGCTTATCAAACCTATCATAAAAACTTTGGACAAAATCCCTTTCACTCCGCCATTCCAAATCATCATTTAAAACTTAACGGTTAAGTACTGAAGTGACCTAAGCAGTCACGTCACTAGCCCGAAGCATTTAGTGATGATTTTGAAATTACATGAGAATTTTTCCGCGGTCTTTTCTTCCGTGATAGCTCTCAACTCATTAATCCATGTGAATCATCCTCACCGCATTATACTCATTTCATAACTACTCCATATCATTTCTTTCTGTAGCCAATTCTTAGCCATTCTGGTCTGTAAAACAGAGGAAACATCTGTGGAGTAAAAACATCTCTTTAACAACCATTTTCACCGTGAGCAGAGGAGCAGTAATTTGAAGGTTGAAAAGATAAGTTATGGGTCTCATAGTAAGAACTGAACCAGTTGGAACCAAGTACTTGGAAGGCTATCCACAAATCAGAGAAATACTACAACAGGCTGGGTGGTTACAATTCTTGGAAAAATTTAATGGTTTTCATAAAGAAGTAACCAAAACATTTGCACGGTCCTTCAATGGAGCAGAGGTCGAAATAGGAGATATTAAATTCACTATTACAGAGGCTTTCATTGCAGAAGCAACAGAATTACCCAGACAAGGAGAACGCTGGTTCAAAAATAGGGAATTTCATAATGAGGCATGGAGGCAAATACTCAAAACACCAGGTATGGATGTTTCCATTTTTAAGAAAGGTATTCCTAGCTCGGCACTGAAGAATAAATGGAGGAACATGTTACTCATTTTGCAAAAAATTATCACTTGTGAAGGAAGATTTGGTACCCTCTATGTTTATCATATTCGGTTAATGATGCATTTCTTAGATGAAGAAATCAATTTGCCCTTTTTCCTACTTCATAGTCTGAAAAGAATGGCCTCTAATGTTCAAAAGAGGGTTCAATTTCTAGAAACCACTTTGTATCACCATGGTTTAGTCAAAATCATAATTGAACATCATTTGAGAAAAATGGGAGATAATTGGAATGAGTTTCTAGTGAGGAATCACTTTGAAGAACCCAAGGAATCTCCACCTGAAGGCAAACCTACAAGAAGAAGCAGGAGAAGGGAAATTTCCAAAGTTGTTGAAACTAAAACTGGTAAATCAATACAAGGGGACAGTGAAGAGATGATTTCTGAGAAATTGGCTGAAATTAAGAAGCAGCTTAAGAAGGAGAGGATAATAAGAAAATATTCCAAAGAGAGAGGTGAAGGACCATCTCAACCAAGACGGAGCCGCAGACTCAGAGGTATATTGAAGAAAACAGGGGTTAGACAAACGGGAATCATAAACATTGAGGATGAAGAAACACCTACTGCTAGATCACCTAAGTACCAGTACGAGGAGGATATTGATGAAGGAGCTCCAGAGAGAGACCCAACACAGCAACAAATTTATAATTATGTTGAGACATTAGAGAAGAGAGCCTCGGAAAGTAGAGATAGAACTCCTAGCCCACCAAAATCTGCAATTGATGTACTAAGAAGAGACAAATATGAGTTAGAAGTGCTCAATAGGCATATCGAATGTGTTAGGTCCCTATATTATAGTATAGTCCCTTATTATTGTTAGTGTAACCCCCTTATTGTTATTATTACTTCCTTGTAACCCCCATTTTATTATTATTGTGCCCCTAAATTATTATTGTTAGGTCGGCTAGGATTACATTTAATGACACTAGGACACATCATGGCCCCATAGACTCCTATATATAGAAAGAGTTTTCTAAATTGTATCATCCAAGAATTTTCATTTGTAATGTATTGGAGGTTTCCCCCTCGAAGTGGCTTATTTGTAAGACGTTTATATCTTTTTCTCCTATTTTGGAGCTGATTCTGCAACATTTGGTATCAGAGCTTTGGATTCTAGGGTTTCACTACTCCAAACAGGTCATCGTGGAATTTTCGCTATAAATTTTTTTATACGAAGTTTCAGAAGCTGAAATATTTAGGGTGCAAAGCTGAAATCCTGAGGCCGATTTTCTAAAAATTTCAGAGCTTGGTTCGCAATATTTTCGGAGATATCATCTGTGGAAGTTAGGTATTTTTTGAGGCTCCTAAACAGGTCATCGTGGAATTTTCGCTATAATTTTTTTTCTACGAAGGTTAAAAATATGAAATTCATATGGTGCGAAGTTGAAATCCTGAGGAAATTTGTCAAAACATTTCAGAGCTTGGTTCGCAATATTTTTGGAGATATGATTTCTGGAAGGTAGTGATTTTTCAGGCTCCTGAATTTCATCTCAAAGAGGTGATCGTGTGAAAAGTTCAGTAACTCTCTCTCTGGGCAGTGGATTTGAGTGCCGTTAAAATTGGTCATAAGAAAACGGACTGTAGTTTCTTGGCTATCAATTTCATAGACAAAGGAAGAAACAGTGACACGTGGCAAGTCCTACAAGTTTTCTCTACTGAACCAGTCCAAAATTAGGTCATTGTGGGAGATTGGACACAACTTTGTCTTGGGGAATCAAAATTAGATCAGACCTATAGCATTTGAAAGAAGCTTCAGAGGGATACTACAGGGCTGAATTTCAGATATTTAATATTTTCAATTACATAGATAATTCAATTTCAATATCAAGCTCCTAAAAGCAAGTAAAAGGTATCAATATTGGATTCATGCGCAGCGCCTAAAAAAGAATTCAACACCCATTAAGCCTTCATAAGGCTATACCATGACTGTGAAGATGAATAATTGCAACATGATCTATCAAAATTACAAGAGCAAGTGCAGCAAATGTCACTCTGCAAAAGGCAACAAAAAATGAAGTGGAAGTTTTGAAGAAAGCGTGGAAGTGAAGATGGACTGTTGATTTGAAGAAAGGCATGGAGAAAGCTAAGACAGATGGGCGTGGAAGTGAAGATGGACGGTTTGAAGAAAGCGTGGGCTAAGATGGATAGGCAGAAGCTGAATGGATGGCATGGAAGCCCCAACTTAAGAGCTAAAGATAAGGATGATCCAAATCAAAACATTAGAGATTTGACAAAGTTGATACAAGAAATGTTTCTAATGGTGAAAAGATAGTAGAGGAAACTCATGATGAGAACAAAACAAATATTAATCGTGATTTCATAAACTCTAATGTTGGAGGGAAGAACCACCATATTCCAAAAATGGATATGAGGAAGTTTGATGGAAAGGATCCTGTAACATGGATACTACGGATGGAGCAATATTTTGATCTCCATAATGTGCAAAACACACAAAAGGTACGCATTGCAACTTTACATTTAGAACAAAATACATTTGTATGGTATCGATGGCTTTGCTCCCATAAAAATTGTCACTTGGTCAATTTTTACGGAGGAAATGATAGCACATTATGAGGATACAAAGAGAAATGCCTTCTTTAGCCAATTGATAAATCTCAAACAAAAGGGTTTAGTGGGGGAGCACATTGAGGACTTCCAAAAATTGAATATAAGGGTAACTGATATTCTAGAGGAACACAGGATTGATCTCTTCATAGGCACTTTAAAGGATAACATCCAACATGAAGTTCGCGTTTTGGAACCTGATTCATTGGAGAAGGCATTCAGGTTGGCAAGAAAAGTTGAATGTAAAATTACGGCGACAAGGAAGCCTACCACTCAATTCTATAAAGAAGGAAGTGTTGCTACGCCTAGATTTCCACAACCTACAAGGTTGACACCACAACAATTGGAAGAAAAAGAGCAAAAGGGCTTTGCTACAGTTGTGATAGCAAATACACTAAAGGTCATAAGTGTGCTGAGAAGAAATTATTTTACATAAATTGTGAAGAGGAAGAAGAAAATGAACAAGAAGAGGATATACACCAGGAACCAGCCCCAGAAGAGGAAGAAATGAATCCAACCATATCGTGTAATGCACTGGCAGGAATTACCACTCCTCAAACTCTCAAGATAAAGGACAAATCAAGAAGAGAAAGGTAATAGTGTTGATTGATTCAGGTAGCACCCATAATTTTATTCATTGTAAGGTAGCCAAGGAATTAAATTGTTTCCTATACCCAGCACCAGAATGTCAAGTGATGGTTGCAAATGGAGGAACTATAAATTTCTTTGGAAAATTCCATAATATCAAGCTAACCATGGGGGAATATGTATTGAATAGTCCAATGCTTTCCATTCCTATGGGAGGTGCTGATGTTGTACTAGGAGTACAATGGTTACAATCTTTGGGGACGGTAGCTTTTAATTTTCAAGAACTTTTCTTGAAATTTTTTTAAGAAGGAAAGGAAGTCAAATTACGGGGTATTGAAGGGAAGCCAGGAAGGATAATAAGCTCTAATTTCATGACAAAGCTTCTAAAGAAAGAAAAACAAGGCGTAATTTCACAATTATGCTCACTAGAAGTTCCGACATCAAATTCATCTATTTCTGCAGATCTCCAACAAGTCTTGGACAATCATTCCAAGGTGTTTGAAACTCCGAAAGGACTCCCACCTATTCGTGATCATGATCATGCTATTCATTTGATTCAGGAAGTGTTCCTCCAAACATCAGGCCTTATAGATATCCTTACTTCCAAAAGAGCGAAATTGAACGTATGATTGCAGAAATGTTAGAGGCGGGTATAATTCAACCTAGTCAAAGTTCTTTCTCTGCTCCTGTAGTATTGGTACACAAGAAGGATGGATCATGGCGAATGTGTTTGGATTATAGGGAGCTCAATAAGCTCACCATTAAAGATAAATTTCCCATTCCTGTGATTGATGAATTATTGGATGAATTACATGGAGCAATTTATTTTACCAAGATGGATCTTCGTTCGGGATATCATCAAATTAGAATGAAGACTGAAGATATTCCAAAAACAACATTTCAAACTCATGAGGGTCATTATGAATTTTTGGTCATGCCTTTTAGCCTTACCAATGCACCTTCTACATTTCAAGGGTTGATGAATTCCATTTTCAAACCCTTCCTTAGAAAATTTGTGCTAGTATTTTTTGATGATATGCTAATCTATAGCAGGTCTTGGAAGGATCATGTTGAACATGTTGACAGGGTGCTCAAACTATTGCAGGAGAAACAATTATATGCAAAAACATACAAATGTTTCTTTGGAGTACAAGAGGTGGAATATCTGGGTCATATTGTATCTCACGAGGGTGTTAAAGTAGACCCTAATAAAATTAAAGCCATTAAGGAATGGAAAGTCCCCACAACCATAAAGCAGTTGCGAGGATTTCTCGGGTTAACAGGGTATTATCGCAAGTTTGTTAAGAATTATGGGAGAATAGCAGCACCTCTAACAACATTATTGAAGAATGATGCATTTTCATGGACTCCTGAAGCAACTAAGGCCTTTGAACATCTTAAAGAGGCAATGTGCCTAGCACCGGTCTTAGCTACGCCAGACTTCACAAAAACCTTTATTGTGGAGTGTGATGCCTCAGGAAATGGAATTGGTGCAGTTTTAATGCAGGAAGGAAGACCCATTGCTTTTGAAAGTCGTCCAATCAAAGGAAAGTATTTACAGAAACCTATTTATGAGAAGGAAATGTTAGCAATATTGCATGCACTAAAGAAATGGCGAACTTACCTAATGGGAAGACACTTCAAGGTAAAAAGCGATCATGATAGTCTTAAACACTTTTTGGAACAAAGACTATCGTCAGAAGAGCAACAAAAATGGGTCACAAAGATGTTGGGTTATGACTTTGAAATAATCTACAAAAAGGAAAGCTTAATGTTGTTGCAGATGCACTCTCAAGAAAGAATGAAGAGGTGGAAGCATTGCTTTGTGCCATTTCTATTATCCAACCAGATTGGATAACTGAAGCAAGAGATGAATGGAAGAAGGACAAAGATGTATGGATACTCATTCAAAAGTTGCGGCAAGATCCTAGTACATCTGATACATTTAGTTGGAAAAATGATTCCTTATGGTACAAAGATCGCTTATATCTTTGTAAGAATTCCCAACTAAAACAAAAGATTCTTTTGGAATTGCACACTTCTCCTTTAGGGGGACACTCAGGATTTTTAAAAACTTACCACAGGGTGAAGAAAGATTTTTTTTGGGATGGCCTTAAATCTGATATTCAAAAGTTTGTGGCGGAATGTTTGGTTTTCCAGCAGAATAAAGTGGAGAAAATTAAGACCCCGGGACTTCTACAACCTTTATCCATTCCAAGTCAACGTTGGGAGGAGATTTCAATGGATTTTATCACAGGTTTACCTAAGTCCGAAGGAAAGAGTGTCATGATGGTGGTAGTTGATAGACTTACCAAGTATGCACACTTTTGTGCATTATCTCATCCATTTAAAGCAAGTACAGTTGCTACTACATTTATGGACAGAATTCAAAAGCTACATGGAAGCCCAAGGGTTATTGTGAGCGACAGAGATCCCATTTTTACTGGAAATTTTTGGACGGAGTTATTTTCTTGTTTGGTACTCAATTAGCTCATAGCTCATCTTATCATCCTCAATCTGATGGTCAAACTGAGATAGTAAATAAATGTTTGGAAGGATATCTTCGTTGTTTTGTATCTGATAAAAAAACACAATGGGTCAAGTGGTTACCTCTCGCTGAATGGTGATATAACACTTCCTTCCATACTGCAGCAAAAATGACCCCATTTATGGCACTTTATGGATATCATCCACCATCCATCACATCATATTTAAAGGAAAATTCGAAGGTTCAAGCAGTGGAAGATCACATCGAGCATCAGCAAGAAGTTCTCCAACTCTTAAAGGATAACCTGAATTTGGCACAAAATCGAATGAAACAACAGGCAGATCAACATCGCGGCGAGAGAAGTTTTGATGTAGGAGATTGGGTATTTTTACGGCTACAACCATACAAACAAATGTCCCTCAAGCAAGCTAAGAAGGATAATAAATTATCACCAAAGTACTATGGTCCTTACAAGGTGTTGCAAAAGATTGGTACTATGGCATACAAATTGGATCTTCCTGCTTCTTCGCGAGTACATCCAGTTTTCCATGTTTCATGCTTAAAGAAGGTTATAGGTGAAAATCTTCCAGTTCAAACAATATTTCCAGAACTTGATGAGGAAGGAAAAATCATATTGGAACCGAAAGCGGTCACGGAAACAAGAACTCGACAACTACGGAATCGATCAATTTCAGAGTATCTCATCAAGTGGAAGAACTTACCCACTGAAGATTCTACATGGGAGGATGAGAATTTTATACAAAAGCACCAAGAGCTACTCAAGCGTTGAGGACAACACTTTTTTTGAAGGAGAGGGGCATGTTAGGTCCCTATATTACTAGTATAGTCCCTTATTGTTGTTAGTGTAACCCCCTTATTGTTATTATTGTACTCTTGTAACCCCCATATTGTTATTATTGTGCCCTTAAATTATTATTGTTAGGTCGGCTAGGATTACATTGTGGCCCCACTAGGATTACATTATGGCCCCATGGAGTCCTATATATAGAAAGGAGGTTTTGTAAATTGTATCATCCAAGAATTGTTCATTTATGTAATGTATTGGAGGTTTCCCCCTCGAAGTGGCTTATTTCTAAGGCGTTGATATCTCTTTTCTTCTATTTTTGAAGCTGGTTACTATGGGCCAAAATGAAATTTTAAGGGAGCAGGTTAAGCTGAAAGGTGATATGAATACAACTTTGTCTCTACAAATGAAAAAGTTGCACAAGGCCAGTGAAAATTTGAAGAAGAAAAACAAAAAGTTAAGCAGGGCACTTACAAATTTGAGATTCAAGTTGATCATAAGGAAGCCCAGGAGGCCATTGACTATCAGGCAAAGCAGAAGAAGGGGCCTAGATGTCCTAGCAGAGGTCTCAGAGTACATGGATTAGTTGCATGAGGACATGCAAAAGCCTTGCAGTGGGGGTATGTTGAGCCCCAAAGATGTCCTTCTTTTCCACCACATTTCACTTCATTTCCTTTTTCCCTCATCAATTACAGGCTTGAATGATCAATAGGATTGATTAGGATTACTTTAAGAATGTATATAATGACTAACTTGCTATGTTTTCATGATTTCGTTGTTGTAGTAATTTTTTACTAGACTCGGCTACAGAACGCAGTAATTCTGTAGCCAGTCGCCTATTCCGCAGCTATCTTCATGTTCACGCAGGTTCCAGGTGTCACATCAAGGAAAAATGCATATGGTTGTATTCCACATCACTCCCCCATCATTTCTTGCTCTCCACGAAGTTTGAGCTCAAGTCTACAGGTGGTTATGCATGTGGGAAACCAAAACTAGGAGATAGACTTCTAATAGGACAAGGACTGTACAGATGTCCTTAATCATAGTATGAGGCCACCACCAGAGTCCTAGTTTGATTTTAGTTGGGAAAGACATTTATTCCTGTTTTATCTCAAAGAAAGTTATGTAATTTTGTTATAAGTATGGCTCGGGAGACCGAGAAACAACTAGCTAGATTTATGTTTTATTGCTAGATCTCAGAAGACCGTAATACTCTGTTTTGAAGAATTTCTCCTTTAATGAAAGAAGCATCACTTTATTGCAAGAGCTGAGTCAATCTTGAGTATATTTGCGTGCTAATCCGGTGGTAGAGGGCCCCTGCTACCTGAGAAGCTTTGTTCATATGGTTTAGATAAGTAACTTAGCCTTGTTTCATTCCTAGTTTAATCAATTTTCTGAACTTTGTGTTTTTATACTTACTTGCAGTGGATGCTACAGTCAGTCTTATCCTTACAAACTATTCCAAAACACCACTAACATTGGATGGGATATAACTGTAGTATTTTAGGAGTTAGTTGCATTTCCTTGAACTTTATGTTTTTGTGCTCAATTACATCAGTTGTTACAGCTAGTCTTGTTCTTATTAATCTCTTCCAAAATATCACTAACTCTGGATGAGACATAGCTGTGGTGTTTCAGAGCTTACTGCATTTTGTTGAACTTTATGTTTTATGCTCATTTGCATTGAATGATACATCCAGACTTGTTTTTACAAACTATTCCAAAATATCACTCATATTGAACGAGATAGGGCTGTAGTATTTCATAGAATTAGTTGCATTTTAGTTTAGTTGAAATACTCCGGAGGTAGATGTCACTCTAGTTTAATTTTGTCATTATATTTCAAGTTTGATAATGGCACTCTAGTTCAACTCTGTTCACTGTATTTCAAGTTAGATTAGTGGCATTCTAGTTCAGTTCCAGTTCACTGTATTTCAAGTTAGGTTAATGGCATTCTAGTTTAGTTGTGGTCACTGTGTTTCAAGTTTGATCAATTGCATTCTAGTTCAGTGTTATCCATTGTTATTTAAGTTGTATTAACTGTCAAAATTAGACTTCACGGCCTTCATTGTTTACAAACTACTCTTGTTCTGACTTTCTATTAATGCATCATCATATGGACAAGAATTAGTGATATCAGTTTAAGGCCTTGATTGTTCTGCAATCTTTTGCAATTTCACAAATAAGCTTTTTCCCAAAACTATTCTAGAAAATCTCTAACTTTCGGATGAGGCTTAGTAGTGACAAGTTGAGCTGCAGAATGGATTAATCTTAGCATTACAAGTTAATTCAGAGTAGAAATCTTATTGTGCTACAAATAATCTTTTCCAATTGTGTTCCAATAAACTTTTAGCCATGGATGAGATTCTTTGTAATATTGTAAGATGATTGTTTACTTAGTAGAACCTCATTTGCACTAAACTTGTCCTTTTCTCAAGCTATTCCAATATATTTCTAATGAATGAATTGGACGAGTTCATGTTATGAGTTATTGAGTTCATGTTGTGATTTATTTCCTTGCTATGAGTCATTATCAAACTTTGCATTTTCTGTTCTTTAGTATAGGTTTTTCTCTATTTTTAGTGTGACCAACAACTGTTCTTTTTCAACATTTAGTTCTTTTCCTTCTTAACATAAAACCACAAAACCAAAAACATCATAAAAACACTAAACACAATGTAGTGAGAAACAGATACCTAGGCACATATAGTGCACACCTTCATCAGTTTACTGGCTTTGGTTGATAATTTATGACATAAATTTAGGAACTAAGTTGGGCACACACACGGGGTATGTCAATATGTGTCAAGGAAACAAAATGAAGAACCAATAAGAGGGTTAATAAGTCAAGACTTTATCTTTTTGAAAAGGGGCATGCTAGGCACACTAATAATAGGTCCCAATACATGCCAAGTGGCATTGTGTGCCAAGTGCTAATGTATGTCAATGCATTCAACCAAGGTGTTCTAGGGCATGCTAGGGACTATATGTAGCATGCCAACACATGCTAGGAGAGTTCCATGATGTGCTAGTTCATGCCACCATGTGCTTGGGCATCGTGTCATCGCAATATGTTCTAGGTACAAAGATGTTCCAAGACATGTGGGGTGATAAGTAATGTTAGTGTGTGCCAAAGCATTAATTTAAGGTGTGCCCAAATTGTTAAGGAGTGTTAGGTCTTTCTCATTAATATAATTGTCAGAGCTTTATTCTGTATTAAATAATATATTTCCTACACACAATAGTGGAACTTTATCTAAAGGGAATTTTATAGATAATAAACGTAATAGATATGAATCATGTGTTGACTCATAGGAAATCTCTATTCGACTAGTCATTACTTTATGGAAATGATACACACTAATTACTTCTTAAAAAATTGACTGGCCCAAACCACTATGGCCTTGGACATATTATAAAAAAATACTCCACAATAATGGTATTAAATCATTATCTTTTGACAAAAAATATATTAACAGGCACATAGTGTCATCAAAAACTCATTGGAATGATCAATGATGATGGAAATTTTTTGATCGTCACCAAAAGTAATAAAAAGAGCATTCGTGAGGGTCATTAAAATTTTGTCACTAGAAGTGTCACCAAAGAGAGAATTAGTGATGGGCCTTTAACGACCCTCACCAAAAGTGTCATTGAAAATGTCTTTGGTGACGTACCATAAAGGACCATCACTATATACACTTAAAGTAATGGTTTTTTAATGATTAATGATGACAAACATTTTTTGACCGTCACCAAAAGTAACAAAACAAGCATTGGTGAGCGTCATTAGAAGTTTGTCACTAGAAGTGTCACCAAAGAGAGAATTGGTGATGGGCCTTTAACGACCCTCACCAAAAGTGTCATTGAAAATGTCTTTGGTGATGGACCATAAAGGACAATCACTATATACTCTTACAGTGACAATTTTTTAAGGACTGTCACCATTTGTGACATTGGTGACGGACCTTAAAGGTCCGTCACAAGCATAACCCTCACCAATGTGCTTTTTTCTTGTAGTGAGAAATTGATTTTGTGTTGAACAATATTCAAACTTGCAGGTACTTCCTTTGAGTCGAAAAGTAGATCAAGATGGATTTCAATGGATTAAGATTGGAATATGCAGTCGAGGGAAGTTCTAATTATATTACAAGAAAAGATAGAATGGAGGCAGTTCTGGAGGACAACAGGTTGAAAAAACTCATTGATAATGATATTCCCAAACCCGCATCAGCAGGTGCCACTCTTCTTGATTCTTGGCAAAAGAAGGTAGAAAGGGTGAGGAAGATCTTGTTAGAGGGAGTTCAAGATCACATTGTCTCCAGTCTCCATGGCAAGGCGACTCCATATGTAATATGGAGGGCCTTGACATATCTATTTTAGAACAACAGTTACCAAAGGAAGTTGAAACTAAAGGACAAGCTTAGGAAAATCAAGAAGGAGCGTGAGACGGTACCAACATACTTGGCAAAGTTCACTCAATGTCAATATGATCTTGGATGTGTTGGTGTGATCGTAACTAGGCCTTCCCAAGAGTTGCCAAGTTACTAGGACTCAGTGAATGGGAGAAAGAAGTTACTATATTGGGAGCGAATTTGGTCTATTTGGTACAAGAATAATTTAGGCGGAATACTAGGGATGGATTCTCATCCAAGACTAGTGAAGAGGAAGATTGTGCCTTGGACAGTAAGGAAAAAAAGGCCAAGGGAAAGAAATCACAAGGCGAAGTAGGCAAGAAAACTTGTCCAAGATCAGATGTTTTCATTGTCATGAGCATGGGCACTATGCTACAAATTGTCCACAAAAGAGGGCAAGCAAGAAGGATCCTGCAGTTGCAGCGGGCGAAGCATTGGCTTCACAGTTCGAGCATAATTTTACTCTCATTTCATGCATGACCAGCAGTCAGTTGCATATGTATTCTCTATGCTTGTGGTCTATGTTCTTATGGTGTATGCATGGTGGTGGTAATGGTTGCAATTGTGTCGCCATGTGAAAATTGATGGTGTTGATTTTGGATGTGTTTATCATGATTATATGTCAGTTATGCATTGGTTATGTATGTCAGTGTTTATATGTTGCTATGCATACATTGGCATGGTGATATTTGTCATGCATGAGGTTGTGGTATGTGGTTGGTATAGTCATGCACTGATAACTAGATAATGGGTTAAATGATGTTTATATGTTATTATGATTATGATTATACATGTATCATGCTAATATGGTTTATCTTGTTGATGAGACATCCTCCCCTGAAATATGTTGAGGTATGTTGATTATTTTATGTTTTTTTTTATCTAACATGGTACACTTGTATGAAAGAGATCAAATATGACTCGCAATATAGTGGACTATAGTTTACAAGATTCTCCCTATGGGTTAGATGAGTAGCGTGGTGGTGGGTATCCTTCTGACTTAGCATATGAAATGAGAAACTTGGAAGCAGAAATAAGAAGTTGCAAGGAAGATAGTGACAGAATCATTCGGGCACAAGAGAAACAAGTAGAAATGAATGCGGTAATCCTTCAGAGTTTGTCAGAATTGCAAATACAGGGACCACTTCGGATCAAATATGGGTATGAGGATAGGACTAATGGGGCATAGGTAGTAGATCTCATGGTTGGCACACGTCGGATAGAGATGACACAATCATGGATGGTAGGCTCTTAGATGCTTTAGATAGGAGAGTTGATGGACATAGGTTATATTCTAGTTATGGTTATGACAGGCAGTATGATCGTCATTGTTATCATCCTTATAGGAGAAGTGATATGGGGTATTTGCAGATGAGTTCAAGAAATCAAAGCCACATAATTTTTATGGGGATTTGAAGAACACAGAATATGCAAAGGTATGGTTACTTGGGATTGTATAAAATTCATGTAGATTCAACTAATAATTGTAATATGATAAAAAATTATACTTTAATCTACTCTACCAATTGCGGAAACCAAATACAATCGCATAATCACATGAACAAGAAAGAGAAAGAATTTCAATTGTACAACACAAAGATTTATCTGGGAAAATCCTCAACTAAAAACCCTGATAAATGTATATTGCATAAGCCAAAGATTATGAGAATATTACAATGATTTTCTCCAAGCTGAGAAACCTTTGCATTATCTCTATATGTCTCAATCATTCCTAGACAAGACTTGTTCAATACTAACCAATTTTTGGCTTTCTCAAGTCCCTTCTTAACGTAGTTTCCCTGGGTAATTAGGCCTTACTAATTAGGAAAATTCCCAATCCATACTACATAATCCATTAGGGCCTTCCTCTGACTACATGCACCACCAGTACAATTAGGATAATTGTACAACTGATAGTACACTATACTTGAACTCCAATCTCAATTGGGTCTTTCTTAGAACTAACATGTATGAGTTATTTATGAGTAAATTATCAGTTATTTGATTGATCATTTCATGTGAATTAAATATAATGTTCACACTTTTACCTCTCTCTAGTTCCTCCATTAGTTAGAACTAGTTAAATTGACTTTAACTCATATAAACTGAGTTAATTAATTACAACTCAAAATAAACTCAACCAAGGCTCCTATAACATACGTGACACGCTACATGCCTCTAGTTTGACCCTCACTCAAATTAATTGAACGAACTAAGTCATCCTAACTTACTTAATTCATATAATTTGTCATGTGATGTGGAATTACAATTTTATTCTAATTTAATTCAAGGGAAAAATAAATTAAAATATTTCTTGATACCATTTTCAAGATTTCTTGTTTCCATTTTCAACACTCCCACTCAACAAGAAAGGAATTCAACTCTATCTCGATCCTGGTGCCTTTGTAATTTTTTGGATGCAACACTTCTCTCTAGTGTTGTTGCTACAACTTCTGAAACTGAAAAGCATCCAAAACTGAATGAACTATGTCTCCAAATTTCTATTAGGAAAAATTGTGCTTCCCCTCACTTTGCTCTACACTCCTTAATATATTATTGGCACCGATCCTCCTGCTACTGATTACTATGGGCCCCTGTAGCAAGGGTAATTATCCATGAGGCAAAAAATGCCTCAATGGACCCGGCCCAAATTTTTGCACTCTTAGGACTCTAACTTCACATCACCCCACCTCTCACCTAGAGATATGGTTGCATGTGCTCTATTTTCCCACTTGGATCGAAATTTCCCCCTATTGGAGGTATTTTCTTTGGTGGATGTCTCCACTCAACCTCCTCTTTGCTTATCCAATTGTAGCTGCTCTACAACTTGCTGAGACTGCTTATGAGGTTGCATGTTGAGAGGTAATTTATGCTCCCTCTCAACCACCAAGTCTCTACCCTTTTCCATGGTCCTCAAATATTTGCATGAATTTTTAACCTTTAGAGAATACAGGTTTTTGACTCACAAATCAATCTAATTCACCTGTCCTATGGCGATGTGTCTAAGAAAAACCTTTCCTTTGATAAATATCATATTGTAGCCATGGTCTTCCAATACCACTACCAAAACAAGATTATTATTTAGTCCTAGAATGAATAACACATCTCTGAGTTAGAGAGGGGATAAAAAATCCCTATGAAAGGTAAAAATACCAGTTCTACTTGCGTCATACAGCATCATCCAAAAACTCTATGTTCTACTTGAGGTATTTCTCCTCCAAGTCACTGAAGAGATCTCTATTCCCTGCCATATGGAAAAAGACACTGCTATAGAGATACCACATGCTACCCATCACAATGCTTTCCATGCATGCAATGAGAGTGAAATCAAGTTTGAATTTTGAAGCTAGAGCTTCACCTGCTACTACTACTGCAGTCTCCTTTCTTGCCTTCTTCTGTGGACATTTCGTGGCATAGTTCCCGAACTTATGACAATCAAAATACTTGATGTTGGAAATATATTTCTTCTTGCCCTCTTCTCCTTGGTACTTGTTTCCCTTGGATTTATTTCCTTTACTGATTAATGAAAATTCTTCTTCTTTGGAAGAGGTCTCATCTTTGGTATTCCTCCTAATCTGGACAACAATCGCTCCCACTCTGGTAACTTCCCCATCTCATTTACCGAATCTTCGTATCTGTGTTAGCTTGTGGGAATGAATATAAGTGCTAGGCTTACCATACCATCCTCGACAATGGTAACACCAACACTTCCAAGCTCATCCTGAAATTGGGTGAACTTGGTCAAGTAATTTGGTATTGTGTCGCCCTTCTCCATCTTGATTTTTCTGAGTTTTTCCTTCAATGCCAATTTCCTGTGGTCATTCTTGTTCTGAAAAAAATATTTCAAGGCCTTAAAAATAGCATATGGAGTTTCCTTTCCATGGAGGTTCAAGACAATATGATCCAAAACTCCTTCTAAGAGAATCCTTCTTGCCTTTGCTACGTTCTTCTTCAATGTCGCCAAATCTTGAGTATTTGTTGTTGCAGGCTTAGGAATATAATTGTATATGAATTCCTTCAGCCCATTTTATTCCAACACTACTTCCATCTTGTCTCTCCTAGCTATTTAATTATAACCACCCTCAAGGGAATATTCGAGTCTCAATCTAGAGAAAGACATCCTAATCCTGTTGCTGGTCCTAAAGAATATATATGAAAATTCGATTCACCTGCATAGAAAAAATTCGTATTCTTCTCTTCTAGAGTGATTCATGCTCTTATACCATGTATAAAATCCATGTAGATTCAAATTATCATTGTAATATTCTAAAACATTATACTTGAATCTACTCTACCAATTGCGGAAACCAATTACAATCACATAATCACATGAAAAAGAAAGAGAAATAATTCAAATTGCAAAACACAAAGATTTATATGGGAAAGCCTCAGCTAAAAGCCCCACTATTTGTATATTTCATAAGCCAAAGAAGATGAGAATGTTACAATACTTTTCTCCAAGCTGAGAAACCTCTGCATTATCTCTATCTATCTCAATGATTCCTAGACAAGCTTGGTCCAATTTCTAGCTTGCCTAAGTCCATATTTCCTAGCATAGTTCCCTTTAGTAATTAGTCCCTATTAATTAGGGAATTCCAAATCCATATTGTGCAATACATTATGGTCCTTCCTTTGACTACATGCACCACTTATAAAATTAGGATAATTATACAACTGATAGTACATAACCCTTGAAATCCAATCTCAACTGGGTATTTCTCAGAACTGACATGCATGAGTTATTTATGAGTGGATTATAAGTTATCTTATTGATCACTGCATGTGAATTAAATATAATTTTCACACTTTGAACTCTCTCTTCAGTTAGAACTAGTTAAATTGACTTTAACTGAGATAAACTGAATTAACTAATTACAACTCAAAATAAACTCAACTAGGGATCCTATAATGTAGGAGACCCTCTACATGCCTTTAGTTTGACCCTCAACTCGAATCAAATGAACCAAATAAGTCATCCTAACTTAGTTAGCTCATATAAGGTATCATGTGATGTGGAATTACAATTTTATTCTAATCTGATTCAAGAAAAAAATAAATTAAAATAATTCTTGATGCCATTTTCAAGATTTCTTGTTGCTATTTTCAACAGGGATGAAGAAATTATTTGAGTTGCATGAGTACACGAAGAAAATGAAAGCCATAATAACTCTCTTCAGCCTCAAAGGGAAAGCATACATCTGGTGGTAAGATGTGAAATGAGTCAGAGACATTAAGAGAGAAGAGTTGATTTGGCATTAATACAAGAGGCTTTTTAGGAAGAAATACTTGTCAGAGAAGTACTATGATCGTAAGGCCAAGGAATTCTATGAGCTAAAGATGGGATAGATGACGGATGATGAGTATATGACCAAGTTGCTGTAGTTATTAAGGTATGTTTCATATCTTAAGGATGAAAAGGCTAAATTTCAGAGGTTTGTGAGTGGATTTCTATTAGAATTTACATATCGGATTGATTATGATGAGCCTTGGTCACTTGAGGAAGTTATTGGGAAATTGAAGCATTGTTATGAGAAATAAAAGTGTAATACAAGATATCAACAAGGTTGGAAATGGAAATACAAAGATAAAGGTAAATGGCTGCCAAAAATAACAAGACCTCAGAATGCATAAGAGAAAGAAAATGTTGCACCTTACAACAAGTTCAACATAGTTAGACAAGGACACGGGTCACAACCTGGAGTGTAGCAGAATAGAGGTGATACTATGGGAATTTTATAATATTGTATATGTGTTAAGGAGCATCTCAAGAGATATTTTCCATAGTATTAGGGTGGTAGGCTTGAGATCTATAGTGCATAGGAGGTGCATATTGTTGGGGATGTTGGGCAGAGCATTCCTCTTATCTATGCATCATTATATAATAGGTAGGCATATCACTAGGCATTTATTATCGAGATGGAAAGTAAGATTTGTGGTCAAATTTTTTCTATTTTTATTGACCCTAGATCTAATTATAGTTATGTTAACCCTAACTTGGTGGATAAGTGTGGTTTGAATAATAAGTGCATGTAGAGTCATGCTTAGTGCAGTTGGATACAAAGAAAAGGAAGAGAGTTCATCATTGGGTAAGAGCTTGTGCATATGAATTTAATCGTATTCCTACATCAACACATTTGAATGTAGTTTTAGGATGTGTTTGCAGAAAATATTTCATATATTTTTCCTCACATGGAGGTGGATTTTTCTATTGAGTTGGTACTAGGGGTAGCACCAACATCAAAGAAATCGTATAGGATGATCACTCCAGAGTTAGTTTAGTTGAAGTTTTAGTTGAAGGAAATTCTTGACAAGGGATACATTAGGCCAAGTGTATCATAGTGTGGTGCACCAATAATTTTTGTGAAGAAGAAGGATGTTAAACTTAGGCTTTTCATTGATTACAAGTAGTTGAACATGGTAACCATAAAAAATCAATGTTTAGTCTCTTTTAAAATAAAATAACATAATAATTAGTTTTCACTTAAGCCAACTCTCACAAATTCCCCCTCTGGAAGTAAACATCATCCTTGGTGTTTCATTCCAGCTCGGAAAACAATTCTGGGTAATCCTCATACACAAATCCTTTGTCTTCCCAGGTAGCCTTATCTGAGATGAAGTGCTTTCATTGCACTTTAACCTGGGTGATGGCTTGCCTCCGGAACATGATCTCTCTTCGATATATTATACGTTGAGGTTCAACCAGAAATTCATCGTCCGGTTAGACTTGCATTTAACAAAATCTTGAATTAAAATTCCATACAACTTGGTATTTAAGATAGGATTTTTGTAATCTTACCCTACCTGAATGCTTATCCAGTGGATTACATGCATTGGGTCATGCACGTATTGTTTTAGTAATGATACATGAAACACATTGTGCACCTAAATATGGCTAGGTAAAGCCAATCGATAAGCCACAGGTCCCATCCTCTCCAATATCTGGAAAGGTCCACAGAACCTGGGAGCCAACTTGGCACAGGAGGTCATCCTTAATGTTATTTTATTAGGTTTAATCCTTAAATACACATGATTTCCCACTTCAAACTCTTTGTAAGTTCTCCTTTTATCTGCATATACATTTTTCTAATATTGAGATGCTTTCAGATTTTGTTTGATCTTTCACACTTCCGATTCCATCCCAGCCAACATTTCTGGTCCAAGCATCAACTTGGTTTTGGGAATGCTCCAGTTAATGGGAGTACGACATTGTGGCCCATACAAAGCTTCAAAGGGGATCATCTTAAGAGACTCTTGTTAACCGTTATTGTATGAAAATTCTACCAAATGTAGATACTCTTCCCATTTCATTGGTTGTTGCACCACCTACATACGCACCATGTCCTCAAATATTTGGTTCACTTGCTCAGTTTGTCCATCCATCTAGGGATGATAAGTAGTGTTGAAATTTAATTGGGTTCCCAAACCTATAAATAGGGCCTTCCAGAATGCTGAGATAAACTTCACATCCCTATTTGATATAGCAGTCTTTGGAATGCCATGAAGTCTAAAATCTCTCTCATGGAGATATCTGCTATTTGCACGATTTTGTAAGTAGACTATATGGGTATTAAATGTGATTATTTACTCAATCTATAAAATACCACCATAATGGAGTCATTGTGCCTTTTTGGTCTTGGTAAAATAGTAATAAAATCTAGGGATATAACTTCCCACTTCGATTCAGGCACTGGTATAGGCTGCAATAATCTAGCTGGGTGTTGATTCTCCACCTTAACCTGTTGACACTCGAGACATTTGTTTAAGTAATCCGTAATATTTCTTCGCATACCATGGCAGAAATAGACTTTTCTAATTTTTGTTAGCATTTTCTGGTATCCTGGGTGTCTTGAGTGAGTACTACAGTGATACTCATTCATGATCAACTCTTTTAAATTCTTTCAATTTGGGATATATAACTTGTTAGGAATTTACCGCAAAAATAAAATAATTTACTAAGAGGAATAATAACCATGAAAGAGCTAGCAACAAATCGTAAACATAAACACATAAGTTTATCTTGGAAAACCCCAAACTCCAAGGAAAAACCCAACCAATTAAATTTCATTAACCATTTGCCACAACCCTGGCCAATCCATCCAAGTGAGCCTTCACCGCTCACCTCTAGGCCTACCTTACAATGAAGTCTTCCCAGCCTTTTATAGGCTCCATTACATGCAATACCATGGGCTGAAAAACCAAGGGTGCACAATACCATGTGCCCCAAAAACCACTACTATTTACCCTAGTCAACATTGAATCTATCCCAAGTCAAGTTTACCTAACAATTCCTCCCCTAAACTTGACTTGGGGATTATTGACTAAATCTAGCCAAAACTGCTAGATGAGGCAACCCCGCTCACTCTAGCTCTTCCCCCCTCAAATTTATTACCCAGAGTAATTGTTAACTTGATATCCCCCCTATCACCTAGTTCTAACCCAGACTTTACCAGTGATTACCCAAGGGTACGCATGCCATACCAGGTCTTACAACAGTATGCCCATTTACATGTAATAAAATTAAATCCATTATACTATATATATATATATATATATATATATATATATATATATATATAGATATAGATATTTTCATTGTTGTTGTCTTTGTACATATGAAATCAATGTCCACATAAAAGGAACCCATCTACCGGATTACATGGGTCACCAGCCTCTATAACCGCCAATCCTCTAGGAGTTCTCTTCATATACATGGTTCATCAATTAATTAATCCACATGCATATATCCTCTCTTGCTTTAACAACCTCTAAGTCTCATGGTCTTCGAGGCTTTAAGGCTCACATGGGCAGTCCCTGTGCTTCCTCATTTTTGATGCACGAAATGATAACTGCCACTACAACCTTCACATCCACCAATCAATTTTGTTTCCACATTGTTGTTATGATTATGTGATTCACATTGAATCATGAGGCCACCTCTTGGGCCATGATCAATGTGCCATATGGCTGGTATCTAACCAGGGCCGCCTCTGTCATGCTACCACACCCCAATGAAGGAATTTTCTCTTTTCTCTATTACTCTTTCATCATCTTTTTCATAGTTTGCCTCAAAGTTCACGAGTGATGCCACGAAAATTTTGGATACTGATACACATGTTCATATTTTAAGAAACTATTTGTGGCTCATCATCTCCACCGTAGCTGAAAAATGACAACATCTGTTACAGTGTTATCATTGCCCATGAGACTTATGCATATGCCGTTGAATTTGTTCTTTGTGTCGACCTCCTTCTCCATATCGAAGGTTTTTTTCCGTCGACCCCCCTGAAACCTAATGGATCATCTCCCAACTACTTCTAGATGATTTGGTCCATAAGATTCTCATCGTAGGTAGCGCCCGAGTGGACTTCTTGTTTCAGCGCACGTATGTTCTTGTTGTTGTTTGCACCCACGAAATCGATCATATGCACATATCGCCGCTTTCTCCTCCACACCAAATTTTTCACCTACGTCGTTGTCGAAGTCTGTGTCGGCTCAGTTGAATGAAGTCCCATGTTCGAATCCCCCGGTGATCTTTAAGCATTCCTTCACATGCAGATCAGATCTAACAAATATAATCAATATCATTCCATAATGAGTGAAGAATCTTGGTTAATAAAAAAAGATCCATGATCCTGCAAGTAATAAGGCTCTAATCTTGTCAACATGAGCCTTCTCCCCAGCATCCTTAATCTGCACCTCTAGCGTTGGCCAAGAGTTATGTCAACTCGTGCTTCCCATCCTCGCTGCCACTGTTGTGTAACACTAGGAGCTCCATCCTCAAAAGATAAAGGAAGATCTAGCCTCGGAGCACAGTGACAAGGAGGAACAAATAAAAACTGTGAAATGAGGCCAAAGGCGAACACTGCGTATAGCAGCAATAGGTAATTGACGTGGAAATATGTTCAATTCTTGCAGATTGTTCCAATGACTCTGACTTCGTCAAGGCAGCGATTCGATCCACCATTTCCAGCCATGGCTTCAGTTGCGACATGACATGGAATAAGATTTCGATTGCAGACACATCCAATATATTCTTAGCCATTCACATGCAGCCTCATTCCTCTGGATTGTAGATTCACACCAGATCTATCTCCTGCAACAAATCATATCTCCATTCACATGCCAATAAAACCCTTGGCAATAGAAGCGTCTTTCTCATGCCAAATATGGCTCTGATACCAGTTGTTAGGAATTTACTGCAGAAATAAAATAATTTACGAAGAGGAATAATAACCATGAAAGAGCTAGCAACAAATCATAAAAATAAACACATATGTTTATCCGAGAAAACCCCAAACTCCGGGGAAAAACCCAAGCAATGAAATTTCATTAACCATTGGCCACAACCCTAGCCAATCCGGCCAAGTGAGCCTTCACCACTCGCCTCCAGGCCTACCTTACAATGAAGTATTCCCAGCCTTTTATAGGATCTATTACATGCAATACCATGGGCTCAAAAACCATGGGTGCACAATACCATGTGCCCCAAAAACCACTACTATTTACCCTAGTCAATATTGACTCTAGATCCCGAGTCAAGTTTACCTAACAATTTTCCTTTGAAGCTTAACAATCGATCCTTGTTAATTCCATAGTCAGAAGGTTTTTCTTGTCTTCTAGATTCCTCCACTTGCTGCCATAGAAATTGGTATTCAGGATCCTTCTTGGTTTCCTCTTTTATATGATCTAAAAATTTACACTAGATCTCATTATAGCAAAGTTCATAAACACAATGCGGTTTTATCTTAAGGCATCCTCCACACAATTTTATTTGCATTTTACATGTTTTATATCAAAATAAAATTGGCTTAGGAAGGCATTCCACCTTTACTATTGAACGTTTAAATTTTCTTTCTTAAAGGAGTTGGTTTGGCTATTGTGATTTGTTTTTAACAAAAATAATTTTCCTAACAAGTAGTGCCTCCATACCCTGAGTGCATGCACTACTATTGTCATCCTTAAATCATAGGTTGAATATCGTTGTTCATGCTCCTTTAGATTTCTTGATTCATAGGCAACCACTCTTATTTCTTGTGATAAAATTTCCCCAACACCTTCTTTACAAGCATCGAAGAAAACCTCAAATTCATTATTGGGGCAAACTACCCTCAACACCTGGGTAGTGGCCAGCAAACATTTCAACTTCTTGAAACTATTTTGACACTCATTGGTCCATTACATGCAATACCATGGGCTAAAAAGCCATGGGTGCACAATACCATGTGCCCCAAAAACCACTACTATTTACCCTAGTCAACATTGACTCTATCCCAAGTCACGTTTACCTAACAATTCCCCCTTTAAACTTGACTTGGGGATTATTGACTAAATCTAGTCAAAACTGCTAGATGAGGCAACCCCACTCACTCTAGCTCTTCCCCCCTCAAATTTATTACCCAGGGTAATTGTTAACTTGACATCCACCCTATCACCTAGGTCTAACCCAGACTTTACTAGTGATTACCCAAGGGTACGCATGCCATACCAGGTCTTACAACAGTATGCCCATTTACATGTAATAAAATTAACTCCATTATACTATATATATATATATATGTCTTTGTACATATGAAATCAATGTCCATATAAAAAGAACCCATCTACCGGATTACATGGGTCACCAGCCTGTATAACCGCCAGTCCTCTAGGAGTTCTCTTCATATACATGGTTCATCAATTAATTAATCCACATGCATATATCCTCTCTTGCTTTAACAACCTCTAAGTCTCATGGTCTTCGAGGCTTTAAGGCTCACATGGGCAGTCCCTGCGCTTCCTCATTTTTGATGCACGAAATGATAACTACCACTACAACCTTCACATCCACCAATCAATTTCGTTTCCACATTGTTGTTATGATTATGTGATTCACAGTGAATCATGAGGCCATCTCTTGGGCCATGATCAATGTGCCATATGGCTGGTATCTAACCAGGGCCACCTCTGTCATGCTACCACACCCCAATGTAGGAATTTCCTCTTTTCTCTATTACTCTTTCATCATATTTTTCATAGTTTGCCTCGAATTTCACGAGTGATGCCACGAAAATTTTGGATACTGATACACATGTTCATATTTTAAGAAACTATTTGCGGCTCATCATCTCTACCATAGCTCAAAAATGACAACATCTGTTACAGTGTTATTGTTGCCCATGAGACTTATGCATATGCTGTTGAATTTTTTCTTTATGTCGACCTCCTTCTCCATATCGAAGGTTTTTTTCCGTCGACCCCCCTAAAACCTAATGGATCATCTCCCAACTACTTCTAGATGATTTGGTCCAGAAGATTCTCATCGTAGGTAGCGGCCAAGTGGGCTTCTTGTCTCAGTGCACGTATGTTCTTGTTGTTGTTTGCGCCCGCGAAATCGATCATATGCACATATCGCCGCTTTCTCCTCCACACCGAATTTTTCACCTATGTCGTTGTAAAAGTCTGTGTCGGCTCAGTTGAATGAAGTCCCATGTTCGAATCCCCCGGTGATCTTTAAGCATTCCTTCACATACAGATCATATCTTATAGATCCAATCAATATCATTCCATAATGAGTGAATAATCTTGGTTAATAAAAAAATATCCATGATCCTGCAAGTACTAAGGCTCTAATCTTGTCAACATGAGCCTTCTCCCCAGTGTCCTCAATCTGCACCTCTAGTGTTGGCCAAGAGTTATGTCAACTCGTGCTTCCCATCCTCGTTGCCACTGTTGTGTAACACCAGGAGCTCCGTCCTCAAAAGATAAAGGAAGATCCAACCTCGGAGCACAGTGACAAGGAGGAACAAATAAAAACTGTGAAATGAGGCTAAAGGCGAACACCACGTATAGGAGCAACAGGTAATTGACATGGAAATATGTTCAATTCTTGCAGATTCTTCCAATGACTCCGACTTCATCAAGGCGGCAGTTCGATCTACCATTTCCAGCCATGGCTTCAGTTGCGACATGACATGGAATAAGATTTCGATTGCAGACACGTCCAATATATTCTTGGCCATACACATGCAGCCTCATTCCTCTGGATTGTAGATTCACACCAGATCTATCTCCTGCAACAAATCATATCTCCATTCACATGCCAATAAAACCCTTGGCAATAGAAGCGTCTTTCTCATGCCAAATATGGCTCTGATAACAGTTCTTAGGAATTTACCGCAGAAATAAAAGAATTTACTAAGAGGAATAATAACCATGAAAGAACTAGCAACAAATCATAAAAATAAACACATATGTTTATCCTAGAAAACCCCAAACTCCAGGGAAAAACCCAACCAATGAAATTTCATTAACCATTGGCCACAACCCTAGCCAATCCGGCCAAGTGAGCCTTCACCACTCACCTCCAGGCCTACCTTACAATGAAGTCTTCCCAGACTTTTATAGGCTCTATTACGTGCAATACCATGGGCTCAAAAACCATGGGTGCACAATACCATGTGCCCCAAAAACCACTACTATTTACCCTAGTCAATATTGACTCTAGATCCCGAGTCAAGTTTACCTAACAATTTTCCTTTGAAGGTTAACAATTGATCCTTGTTAATTACATAGTCAGAAGGTTTTTCTTGTCTTCTAGATTCCTCCACTTACTGCCATAGAAATTGGTATTCAGGATCCTTCTCGGTTTCCTCTTTTATATGATCTAAAAATTTACACTAGATATCATTATAGCAAAGTTCATAAACACAATGCGGTTTTATCTTAAGGCATCCTCCACACAATTTTCCTTGCATTTTACATGTTGTATATCAAAATAAAATTGGCTTAGGAATGCATTCCACCTTTACTGTTGAACGTTTAAATTTGCTTTCTTAAAGGAGTTGGTTAGGCTATTGTGATTTGCTTTTAACAAAAATAATTTTCCTAACAATTAGTGCCTCCATACCTTGAGTGCATGCACTACTATTGTCATCTTTAAATCATAGGTTGAATATCGTTGTTCATGCTCCTTTAGATTTCTTGATTCATAGGCAACCACTCTTATTTCTTGTGATAAAATTTCCCCAACACCTTCTTTACAAGCATTGAAGCAAACCTCAAATTCATTATTGGGGCCAACTACCCTCAACACCTGGGTAGTGGCCAGCAAACGTTTCAACTTCTTGAAACTATTTTGACACTCATTGGTCCATTTAAATATTTTTCCCTCTTTTTGTAAAGATGTAATTGAAAAGGAAATCTTTGAGAATCCTTCAATGAACTATCGATAGTATCCAGCCAACCCCATAAAGGAATGGATATCTGCCACATTTTTTGGTACTCTTCATTCCATAATAGTTTTAACTTCCTCTAAATCAAACAGTATTCCTTTAGCAAAAATGAAATCGCCTAGATACTAGATCTGTTCTTTGAAAAATTCAAATTTTCTGAACTTGGCATACAGCTAATGTCTTTGTAACATCTCCAACACTATCCTTAAGTGCTCCTTGTGCTTTTCCATGCTTTTTGAATAAATTAAAAAATCATCAATGAATATCAGAAAAAATCTGTCCAAAAAAAGGGTGAAATATGTCATGCATCAATCTCATAAATGCTAGTTAAAACAAATAGTAATACCACAAACTTGTAGTGCCCATATCGAGAACGAAATGTCATCTTGTAGATATCCTTGTCTTTATTTCGGATCTTGTGATATCCAGATCTTAAGTCTATCTTCGATAATATAGTTGCCCCTTTCACCAGATCAAAGAGGTCATCAATCCATGGAAATGGATACTTATTTTTTACTGTCAATTTATTGAGATGTCTATAGTCCATGCACATAATTCACATGGTTCCATCCTTTTTCGTTACAAACAACACTAGTGCTCCCCAAGGAGACACACTCAGTCGAGTGTACCCTTTCTCAAACAACTCTTGTAGCTACATTTTCAATTCAGTTAGTTCCAATACACTCATTTGATATGGCTCCCTTGAAATTGGTGATTCCCCTGGCATCAACTCAATAGTGAAATCAATGTCCCATCTTGGAGGTAAACCTTGTACATATTTTGGAAACATGTCCATGAAATATTTTACTACTGGTATGATTTCAAGCATAGAGGTCATCTCCTTATAATTAGAAAAAAAACACAAAAATGGCATATATCTGACATCCTTTTCTAATACACTTACTCATTTGGGAGGCTGTGATAGGACAAAATTGTAAGGGTTTATTGACTCCTTTTATTTCTTGACGAGTTCCATCTTTCATTCTATAATATATAATCCTCTCTTTAAAATCTACTAGTGTCCAGTGTTTCACCAACCAATCCACTCCCAGTAGTACATCAGAGGATCGCAAAGGCAGTACATTCAGATCCACATTTAACTATTGGTTTCCAATTTCCAGTGTGCAGTTTGGAATTTTGGCACAAACATTTCTTTTTTCCCGAGTGGGTAGCTGTACCAGCCAAGGATTTTTGAATTTTTGACTTTGTAATTTATAGATTTCTACTATTCTGGGGTTTATATAACTTAAACTAGCACTTGGGTCAACCAAAATAGAAACAGGTTGTGAAAGTAACATACCTTCCATCTCTATCATCGTTGGTTGATAATCTGTCTGTCGATCCCCCAAAGTTGCATTAATTATGGGTATATTCCGGGCTACACCTACCACTGTAGAGGCTTCTTGTAGATGAGCTAGTGTATCATTTATTTCCCACTATAAAAAATTCTTATAATAGTGAGCCTCGCCAGACCCCCAACACTGTAGAGGTGGTTTCTGGTTCGGTCCAAGTTCTGGCTTGCTGGAAGCCTTTGTAGGATTTTATTCTATAGGCCACCATGTTCTTTGATGGTTTCTTCCATACTTTTTTCTCATTTAATTCCTTGCAGAGTTCTTAAATTTATTGGTCCTAGCATTTTTGTAATTTGACCTGCTTTTCTGCCCTTTTCGTGGTTGCCAATTTTTACCTATTTCTTGTTTTGCCTTGGACTACTTGTAACACATTCTAGCTTTTCAAATTTTCTTCTTCCATGGTCCTTCGATTCATGAACTCAATTCATTCTTTCATATGGGTTAGAAAACTACTCAAGAACCACTAAACTTTAGCCTTTTCATCCCTTAAATAAGGAACATATCTTAATAAGGAAGTGAACTTGTCTATGTAATCATCCATTGTCATTTGACCCAATCTCAAATCATAGAATTATTTGGACTTTTCATCATAGAAATGTTATGTTAGATATGTTTCCTTAAAGTATGGATGAAACTCATCCCATGTCATGTCCTGGTCTTCAATGCTGCAGACATTCTTGACTACCTCCCACCACAGGGTGGCATTTTCTCTCAACTGATAGATGGCTAACCTGGCTTTAAGATTTTTGTTGTACTCATAAACTTGAAAGTATTTGTTCATATTAATCAACCAAGATTCAGCCACCTCTTCTGCTTCTCCATCAAACGCAGGTGGTTTAATCTTTCGGAATTCACCTTGTAACTCCACCTTTTGTTTCTTAATTCCATGTTATTCTGACACATTACCAAAATTAGCCTCATTATAATTTATATTCTTACTACTTTGTTCTGAATGAATTCTTTCCACCCTGTCATTGGTTTTGTCCTTATCTTGTCGTTAATTTTCTTCCCGCGTATCTCTGTTAGGACTGGGTTGTAACACTCAATTTTTTTTATCAGAAAGGCTTTTGAGTATCCTTTTCTACTCTTGCATCAAGCACTGATTATCACTCCTAACCTAGAGAATTTCTTCCTGTAACTTCTACACAACGCTTAGTAGTATATTGGTTTTATGCTATTTTTCTTTCAACCATCTACTGGTCTACTGGTGATCTACACTCAGCTAAATCTGCATTTCTAGATTCATTTCTAGATGGGACTGGGGTGTAGGTTCCCCTACATTCCGAGGTGTTTAATGTGTCAATGCCCTCCTCATTTTTTCTTCTACTATGTTATTTCTTTTTCTCTGCACCATTTACATACAATATTTTATCATGTTAGGTGATCCATTGCGTCCCAGCGTATGAAAGTTTCTCTGATACCACTTGTAACAAACATCATAGTAATAATAAAAAAAAATTTAACACTTAATATATTATACCCATAGCTCCATAATATTAAAATGAACCTACAAATTAAAACTATGATTGCCAGCACACAAGTAAAACTATATAAATACTATATCAACTTGGTTATTCCTCCATACCCTAAGCTAGTTGTTTATCTCTATGTGCATGACACTTGTGATCTTAATCTAGTTAACTGTGTGATATTAATACTTATACCACATTTGATTAATGCTTTGCAAGGATGATGCAATAATGGCATAAATTTAAATTGTATGTTTGATTTAATCTATGGTTTCTTAAGTCCCATCGGAGGGTTATGTGTCATAAGTTTAATTCATTGTGTTGTACCTGCATCTGGGACTTTATATCTCATGTGGACATCTGTCCAGTTGTTCGCCGTTAGATTTGAAGAGTTAGGATCTACAATGGGGATTATTGCATTACCCATTTAGGGTATCGACCACCGCAAACCCTAACCAATTATTTCATTTTCCCTTGTGAGTTCCGCCACGTTGCTCCTCTACAATTTCACCGTGGCCCGAACTCTGTCCATCAGAAACCCTTTTCTCCAGTTCAATCCTGCTCACCATGGTGCAAATTGAACCAGGTATAACCATTACATTTACATATTTTCTCTTAGCCCTTACAGTATTGTTGAGCTCATCGTTAGGTTGCATATACGCATTTTGTTATTTTTTCGCAGGGGCTAGCAGTGGCTTTGTGCCATTTCCTATGCACTCAAGTATGCAAGAAATTCTAGTTTACATATGTATTTTGAATTCCTAAGGTTTTTGGTGCTCACTTTGTTGCTATGCATTCTCCATCTTCTCTTGTTGAATTCCCTCTCACTGTGCTAGGTAAGCCAAGCCTTTGTTAAGTTTTATGTTCATGTACTCGATACTTTTATATCTCTCATCCATTTCCATATACTTACTCTTCCATTTCTCTTTGCAGTGTTACCTTCACATCACGTGGGAGATGTTCTACACAGGTATAACAATCTTTACTTTGTCTTTTCTTTAGTGTTTCCCCTTGCTCCGCAAGCTCAGAGGTATGGTCCTAACCTAATGTTTCTTGTTTCGGTTGAATAGGTAAATGCACTATTCAACTTTCAAGGGTTATTACATGGTGATTTTCACTCCTTGAGGTGCTTTGTTAGCAATTCATGAGTTTTTCCATTTTCCCAACAGGTACTGATTTCTCCATAGGGTTTACAATTTTTCTAAGAGAAGCCCAATTCTAACCTTGAGGGTTTCACGACATCATGAATTCCAGATTTAGTTTTTTTTATGGCCATATTGTTGTTTGTGTCAATAGCTATTCATTACGAGGGCTCCGCCCTGCTTGGAACCTTGCATGAATTTTTTGAATATTGATGTAACTATATGCTTCTCCTAGTCATTACCGAATTCATGCCTCAGACTTAAGAGGAGAAATTTCTCTATGCACAATACTTTTAATATATATGAATCTTTGTTCTGAAAGTTTATTTTCCTCTTTACTATGAATGAATATTTGAATCTTCTACATGTTCAAATGATAGCTCATTTAGTATTTCTTTTTAGTATGGTATTTACCCCTTTGGAATAGCAATGGCAAAAAAGGTCGTTTTCTCTTCAATGTGTATAAATATGGTTTTTGTTTTATTTACTGGAGTCTTTGCTTCATTTTCGATTAGACTCTTGACCTATCTAGCTTGAGCAGTATTTAGTTTTCTTGTTTATACATTAGTTTTTTAGAGAGTTACTTTTGATATGAATTATATTTACAATGGAAATTGTATTTATGGGTTTTTATTGCACATGCTATCTCTGAATTTCTATGTGTATATATTGCGCTTCAGACAGAGGTTTTCATTCTTCTATTAGGAACAATAATCTGTATTATTTCTTTTATTTTATTATAGGTGTCAAGACCATATAAATGCTGGAGTCGTTCTCCTATAACTCAACTGTCCGAGTATATCATAGATTTATAGATTACGACCAGTTCGGGGTCCATAGTTTCGACCATGGACTTTGAACTAATAGTTCTCTGGTTTCTACTTCTTGTACAGGGTTTTCTGGTTTTTTTTGCTTGATAATGTAAGCACTACATCTTCTTGAATTCAAACCATAGCTTCCTTAAAAGTAGCTTCTCACACAGTCTATATAATTTAATGGTACTACTATGACTTCTGGATTATTCAAAGAAATACAGATAAATACATATCTAAAACATTCACTGTCTAAATATCTTCATTTTTATAATCTAAGAAACATTTTCTATATTAAAAATATTATGTCTAAACAACAGTTAGAGTTCTTACTATTTTTTGCAGTCTGTTATTTATCTCATTTCGAACTCACTGATGATGTCCTCCCTAAAATAAGAGAGGCAATTACATCACCATCTCCCCCCGTGCTCCACACCTGAGATAGGTAGGTTGACAGATTTTTCCTGAAGAGACCTCGAGACCCCTAGTCCAGTACTCTTCTTTTCTAGGATTAAGGAACGCTAAGTGTTTCCAGTCACTAGTAAAAAATGATGAAATTAATGACTAGGTGACTAAAAATGTTAGTCGCCGCAATTATTTCAAGTGAATTACTACTAAAGTTGAGCAATTTTCAGTGATCGAACTAAAAATGACTAACTTAAATGACTAATTTAGTCTTGGAATAAAATATACGACTAGATAATAAGTGACTAAACTAAAAGCGACTAACTTAAATGACTAATTTAGTCTAGGGATAAAATATATGACTAGATAATAAGTAACCAAACTAAACACGACTAACTTAAATGACTAATTTATTCTAGGATTAAAATATATGACTAGATAATAAGTGACAAAATTAATAATGATTAATGTAAATGACTATTATAGTCCAAGAATAAAAATATGGCCAAGTAACAAGTACAACAAGTATATGAATTAGTCATTTGTGTCAGTAATTTTAATTGTGTCACTCCATAAATGGAAAATTTCAATTTTCGTACCAAAGTGTTACATTTCACTACAGGTGTCTATGAATCCATTTGCAATGTTAAAATTTAGAGACAAAGGGGTCTCCTAATTTATTATGTTAAAATTATGAATACCCTTTTGTCTCTAAAGTTTAACAATGCAGATGGATTCATCTACAATTCACATAATTGCATGTATCATCTATCAACTTTACACTAATGTATTCATTATAATTTTAGCAAAGGTAATATTTAGATAGTCAAATTAATATTTATATTTATATTTAACATTTGGCCATCAAGTTTAATTTTTAAACTTCATTGATTTATGTTAAAAGTGTGAGTTGTTTTAAATCTAAGGTTAAATCTTCATATTTAAATTTAATAAATACATAAATATAACATTTCTTGTGTTAAACTTGTGAGTTGTTTTAAATGTAAGGTTAAATCTTCATATTTACATTTAATAAATGGATAAATATAGCATTTCTTATGTTAAACATGTGAGTTCATTTAAATGTAGTATAAAATCGTCATATTTACATTTGATAAATACTAAATAGATAAACCTAAAATATATATCTATAGACCTATTTAGTAAATAGGTATGAAAATTTATTAATTTAAGTATGATCCTTAATTAATTTTTTAATGATGTATGAACCTTTGTTTTTTTGTAAGTCAGTGTTCTATTCATGTAGGAAAAAGAAGTACATATAGCCACTTAGAAAATAGGTGTTCTCACCCCAACTAGGTTTGTTGACAAAAAAATTTGCATGAGATGCAAGAAAAAACAAAAGAGAGACTAGGGACATTATCCATAAATGGTTGGGCCAGAGGTGCCAAAACACGTATAAAACATAAAGAACACCAAATAGCATACTAGGTGTCCAACGTGATGGATGCAGGGTTATCCGGGGTTGTTCCTAGATGCGGTGGAGGATAAAAGTCACACTGACCGTGCCCTTCAAAGTGCATCAACCAAGTCTCCAGCTTTTCTACTTTCTCAATGTGTTTATTTTGGCCTTGCCAAACCACTACCAGTCTCTCCCGGACTTCACATTGTAAATAGTGCATTTGGTCCAATGTTTCCATATGCTCTGCATGCTCCTCACGACAGACTCTCTCAATTGTGTCTGTAGAAATTATACAATATGCATGTATATTACCAGATTCTCCTAATCTAACAATTTAATCCTTATGTTAAATACATATAAATCCTTCTACTTAATTCTTTGCGGAAATTAAATTGTCAATTACAAACACATGAAGAAAAATCAATCACACATAACAAGATGTTTTATCGGGAAAGCTTAAAGCTAAAAACCCCAACTATCATATATTATGTATACCATGGATCATGAAACAATCTCATACAAAGCTCTAACTCCAAGAGCTCTTAGTACAATATACAATCGCCTCACACTGTCATACAAAAATTGGTTCACACATGCACCAATTTACTACCTCCTGACAGCCTGTGTCCACTGCGCAATCCCTGATGGTGAAGAAACTCTGAATGATTTCTCGATATAGCCAACCTTGACTGCACAATCCTCATAAGAATATCCAATGTGTGTGTGGATGCATTGAATGCATCAATATAGTCACAACTGATATTCAACCAGGCCCTTTCACCTATCTCTCCACTAGGTCTCCACTGGATCTGACATGCAAGTAGTTAACTACTGTATTTGTTCAGTTGCAAGTAAGACAGTACTTGTGAGTTAATTCACTCATCTTTCACTAGTGTATGTTCAGTTACAACTATCACAACTTAGTTTAACTCAATGAACTGAGTTAAACTAAATAACAGCTCACATAACTACTCTTCCAACTCTGTTACAACTTACCACTATCAGTTATGACGAAGTCCTCCATGCATGAGTCACCAACCATCTTAGGAATTGCATAATTCCTTCAGCCCACTGATGTGCCACATCTATTCACTGAAATAAAGTGCTCCAAGAGAATAAGTTACTATTTATTGTCTGATTATTATTAAGGGCTAATAATAATCGACATGCATTCTATTTTTAGATTAGTGATCTATAAATAGACTTCGCCCATCTTCTAAAAATAGAAATTCATCCAAAGAAATAATTTTCTCAATCATCTAGAATCAGGATTCCACTATAAATAGAATACACTCATCCATTCTAAAAATAGACATACACCTAAAAATAGCCTGTGTGTGCCCCACCTAGTGTAGGTGCTTGTTTTTCACTAGGATCAAGGAATGATGTTTCCGGATGCCAATTTCACTGTTTCTTGTTGCAATCTTCAACACTTCCTCTCAACAAGAAAGGAAGGTCTTTGCATGTGACATGCAACTCCAAGCATTCGCCCTACAACCTTTGCATGCAACACTTCCGAAACTGAATAGCCTCCAAACAACTGAATCAGTATAATGCATCTGTCATCAAAGTATTTTGACTTCTGCTTAGCTACTGCACATGTCTTCAGGAACCACTGCGTTGTTGAAATATGCACCCATGCACTCTGTACTTGCTGCCAACTCTGGTTTGTGCTCTAGTATCCAACATTGTCACTTTGATCTGACTGCATCAATCCAACTGATCCTACTACTACTACTCTGTGGGCTCCTCGTAGCCAAGTTCAATTCATGAGATCCACACCATCTCCATGAATCCTGCCCAGAGATTTCTTCTTAGGATTATCCATGCATGTCGCCCACCTCTCACCTGGTTGTATAGCTACATGCACTCCCTCTGCCCATATGGCATGGAATTTATCTGCATGAGTGGTTGCTCCCACTCCATGATCCTCATCTTATAGCTGCTCCACATCCTAAGGTTCACTCTTACCTGCATGCAAATCCTGCTCCCTCTCAAGCGTCAATTACATTTCTTTCTCGCACTTCCCAATAGTAGGAAGCTCTGTATAAATCCCATCTACTTCAAGTCTATAGAGATTCTTAACTCTAAACCCAACCTTCTTGGCTTGCCCTATTGCTTTGTGTCACAGGAAAACTTTTCCTTCACTAAATACAACATCATAGCCTCTATCCTCTAACATTGCGACTGAGATCAAATTACTTTTTAAACTTGAAACATGCACAACATCTTTTAAATGAAAGAGTTTACCTGATGACCTTTGAAAGGTAATGGTGCCAATGTCAGTTGCACTGTATCGTCCATTGTAACCCAACTCAATATGCATTTGGAGATCTTTCTCCTCCGAGTCACTGAAAAGTTTCTCATCTCCCGTCATGTGAAAGGAAGAACCCCTATCAAAGCACCACCCTGATCCCAATGCACTAGAAACCATGCATGCGATTAATGAGAATTCAAGCTCAAATTGCGAGGTAAGAGCCTCACCAGCTATTGCTCCAACAACGATCTTGTTCTTCTTCTTATGTGGAAAATTTGTGGCAATATGTCCATACTCTTGACAGTGAAAACACTTCACTTTGGACATGTTGTGCTCCTTGCAATCTTCACTGGCCTAAGATTTAGAATGGATTTTCTTCCCCTTCTTCTTATTCTCCTTGGCAACCAAAGCGCAATCCTCTTCATCATCATGCATTGATGAACAACCATCTATGGAATTCTTCCTGAACTCCTCCTGCACTAGATCTGACCACAGTCATTCCCAATCTGGAATTTTTTCTCGTCTGTTGACAGAGTCCTGATAATTGTGCCAACTCTTAGGAAGTCCCAAGAGAGGAAATCTCACCAAATCATCATCAACAACACTTACTCCTACACTCCCAAGCTCATCCCCACATTGGACAAACTTTGTTAATTAGTATACCAGAATAGTGTCGTTCTTCTCCATCTTGATTTTTTTGAGTTTATCCTTTAGCGCCAATTTCCTATGGTAACTGCTGCTTTGGAAAAGATCCGTCAAAGCCTTCCACATTGCAAATGGAGTGGTTTTCCCATGAATTCTTGAGACAATATGATCTCTCAAACCTTCCAACAGAATCCTTCTCGCCCTTGCTACTTTCTTTTTCCATGCGTCAAGTAATGCAACATCCGTTGAAGTAGGTTTAGGAACATCGCTATCGATGAACTCCTTCAGACCATTATCTTCAAGCACCGCCTCCATCCTGCCCTTCCAGGGTATGCAGTTCGAGCTGCCCTCAAGTGCATACTCCAACTGCAACCCATTAAAAGCCATTTCAATTGTATACTCAACTGTTGCACCAAGAAATTCTTGCAACAATTTTGAATTGTTTCCACGAGCACAAAACTCAACACCGCTTCAATATTTCAATATTCAGTGATTAACACTACTCTGATACCATGTAGAAATTATATAATATCCATGTATATTACCAGACTCTCCTGATATAAGAATTTAATCCTTATGTTAAATACATAATCCTTCTACTTAATTCTTTGTAGAAATTAAATCGCCAATTACAAACACATGAAGAAAAATCAACCACACATAACAAGATGTTTTACCGAGAAATATTAAAGCTAAAAACCCCAACTATCATATATTATGTATATCATGGATCATGAAACAATCTCATACAAAGCTCTAGGTCTAAGAGCTCTTAGTACAATATACAACTATCTCACACTGTCATACAAAAATTGGTTCACACATGCACCAATTTACTACCTCCTGACAGCCTGCCTCCACTGTACAATCCTTGATGGTCAAGAACCTTTGAATGATTTCTCGATATGTCCAGCCTTGACTGCGCAATCCTAATAATCATCTCCAATGTGTGTGTGGATGCATTGAATTCATCAATATAATCACAATTGATAGTCAACCAGGCCCTTTCACCTATCTCTCCACTGGGTCTCCACTAGATCTGACATGCAAGTAGTTAACTGCTATATTTGTTCAATTGCAAGTAAGACACTACTTGTGAATTAATTAACTAATTAATTCACTCATCTTTCACTAGTGTATGTTTAGTTACAACTAGAAAAGTTGGGTTTAACTCACTGAATCGTGTTAAACTAAATAACAACTCACATAACTACCCTTCCAACTCTATTACAACTTGCCACTATCAGTTATAATGAATTCCTCCATGCATGACTCACCAACCACCTTAGGAATTGCGTAATTCCTTCAGCCCACTGATGTGCCACATCTTTTCACTAAAATAAAGTTCTCTAAGAGAATAAGTTACTGTTTATTGTCTGATTATTATTAAGGGCTAATAATAATCTACATGCATTCTATTTTTAGATTAGCGATTTATAAATAGACTTCGCCCATCTTCTAAAAATAGAAATTCATCCAAAGATAGATTTTTCTCAATCATCTAGAATCAGCATTCCACTATAAATAGAATTTTCTCATCCATTCTAAAAATAGACATACACTTAAAAATAGCCTGTGTGGGCCCCACCTAGTGTAAGTGCTTATTTTTCACTAGGATCAAGGAATGATGTTTCTGGATGCCAATTTCATTATTTCTTGTTGCAATATTCAACAATGTCCACTCTTTCCATCAGGGCGTTGATAAGTGCATGACAGTTCTCTCCGCAACAATGTTAGATAACCTACCCCTCATTTACCTTAGATCAATCAAACCCATGATTCCCCTTGCCACCATGATCAGCTCTATCCCGACGACTATGCTTTTGAACCCTGAAACCCCCAAATCAATTATCCCCCCTCTTAAGTCCTCCATGATCCCCATGCACACCCACACTAGCGATTCGTGCACGCCCCGCAGTCTTTCCACCCCAACGTGGAGCTGCCATGATTATTTCTGAGTCTGCCACCCCCACAGGGCCATGGACGACAAGGGAGTGAGAACACCCACACCACACTGAGGGCTTCATAATTCGCCAAGGTCGAGGAACTCCACTATGTGTAGAGTCTAGATACTAGAACCCCCACCATAGAAAACAAACACCACCAAAAAAGAAGCCAAATGTCGTCACCCACCATTGCAGGAAAGCACAGAGAAACCTCCCACTACCAAATAAAGACTTCCACCACCAGGAAAACCAAATACCATCACCCACCAAACGAACACATGAAAAACAAATGATGACAAGGTAGTCGATGCCTAAGCGTAACTTACCCCAGGGCAGTGACCAACCTCCAAATTCTCCACATAGAGACCACACACCAATCCACCAAACACTGTCGCACACACATTAGAGGGCATGAAGTTTGTAAAAGAAACTATTTTTCCACCACCACCCTCAAGGTTTCCCAGACTATAGATTCTAGCTTGCTCTCTTAGCATGAAAAAACAGGCTCACCGAAAGCCAAGAAAAATGGAAACGAGTGTGCTCACTTCCCTTCAAATTCCTATCCTCAACCCAGATGTAGAAAATGGCTAATAAACTGAGCAATAGGGACCGATTTAACACATCGCACCAGCAAATGTCCACGAAAAGCACATACAAGCCACTCCCTTTGTAAAACTTCATGCAAAATTTATGCTTCCTCTCCGGAGGAAACCATTAGGGCCTATTTTTGCAAACTTGTTATAATTTTAAACTTAAAAAAAATCACAAGAATGACTCGTTGATTTTAACTTGAAAATTAGTTTAACAGGGAGTAGATAAGAAGTAAAGAAACTCTACATCATAGAATAATTTGTTGTAGGTTGGCTTAGGTGAAGAATGATATTGGCTAATTTCAAAATAAAATGTGCCATAAAGCAAAGTAGATGCAAATAATATTTACATTATATAATGATATGTTAGTGATCAAATGATGTTGATGTCTTTGGAAATAAACTACAAATATTGTATTCACAAAAGACTGGATAATTGGATTTACATTACCTAAGCATGTCATAAGAGATAACACATTATTGTATTATCATTTAATATTTTTGCATATGAGAGGGTAACTTAGAAAAAGAAAACATAATTTTTTTTGGTTGAACATAGGTAGGGATCACTTAGTTTATTGGATGGAAGTACTTAGTTAACATGATAGGATAATATTTGACCCTTTTGGGAGCTTGATAGATCCATATTTCAAACAGATCTAGGTTGCTTTAATTACTAATAATTGTAGTTACTATCATTGCTTTATTATTATTATTTTTATTTAATTTGATTGAGTCCAAATAATTTATTCTATTATTATTATTATTATTATTATTATTATTATTTATGTAATTTAACTATGTTAAAATATTTATATAACATAACATTACAATGTCTCTTCCATATTGAGTTAGAGAGCTCCTCTCGGTGCAAATAGGATTGTGTGAAGGTCCATTGAACTTGAATGCCCTTGAGATAATTTAATTCCCCAAAAAATGGTTTCCATCCTCAACTCTTAACATAAAATTTGAACAAAAACATGGTGTGATCTAAACCCCACTCAAACCAACAAGTTTAGTCTTCACGATAAATTTAAATTACTAATCAATAAAAGTACAACTAATGATAACAAGAATGTTTCCTTACAATAACTTTGATCTGATTTTATGATGGTTCAAATATGAAATTTAATTCCCCTGAGGGTTAGGTGTTAGGACCACCAAGTGATCATATATTGCAAGTATCCTAGCTTCTATTGACAACCAATATGGAATTTCTCCAACTACTATTACACTTGAATCCATATGATTCAACCATCAATCTTTTTGTTTTGGTAGTTACGTTTAGCTTGGGCTTGAGCTAAACTATTTATTAGATGGAAGAATATAGATCCGCCCATTTATTGGATACCAGAAGACCAACCCACCTACAATGGGATGCTTATCACCAGGCGGTGAAATCATGTGAGAATTTGGATGGTCTGGACACCCTTTGAGAATTTAATTATCCAAAAGTGGCTTCCATCCTCAACCCCTCACCATAAGGTTTCAACCTATGATGTGGTTGAGACTAAACCCCAGGTAAAATAATTGGTCTACACCTCATGGTTTAATCACCTAATATCACCCAATATCAAATGGTGATCTAGAACTTACAGAGAGAACAAAGAGAACACCTCTTAGCCATAAAATCTAATATGAAGGAGCAAACTGCCACCACAATAGGTGCATAGCATTAGTTTCCAATGGGCTATATACATTATTATTATTATCCAATTTTAAGGTCACTGCAAACACCAAATTGGTGTATGAGACCCCCTTGCATGTGGGACAAGGGACCCACCTCCTAGCAACCATTTGACTGCTAAGTCTACTAAGTCTAGGAAGACATATATACTCTATGCTCTCTTAGGAGAAAACACATGCTGTTAACCATTAGGCCCACTCAGAAAAATAGATAATGCTAGTCTTTGCATACTAGTTACAAAAGTAACAAAAAAATGTTTTTGAGTTTCCAAAAAAAAAAATACAATTCTAAAGTACAATTAATTATGAAGTGCATTACTCTTAATGCTAATTAAATTTGCATGGTTTTTCACACTCTTAATGCTAATTCACATATGCAAGGTTTTTTCACACTATTAATTTATTTTCATAGAAATAAATTTAGATATTAAAAAAATATATAATAAGTAAAATAAGATTTCTAGTTTTATAAAATTAAAAAATTTGAAAAAAAACAAAAAATATTCTTACATCTATTTTTCAATAAATAAACAAAATAATTATTTTAAAATAATTATCCATTTTATTTTTTAAATTTATAAAATATTTTTAACAATTAAATCTTAAATAAAAATAATTTGCATACATAAAAAAATAACAATTTATAATTTCTATGCACACACACACACACACACACACACACAGATATATATATATATATAAGCGTGTAATATACAAAAGGTGAAGAAATACATTACAGGCTAGGTAGAATAGTTTCTACATGTTACTCGCCCCAGCCCGAACACAATTTTACATAAAATATTAGAGAATTAATAAAGTTTTTAGAAAATAACAACCCGACAAATATACGTTTAGTAAACTTCACAGCACATCACCGTAAATGGTTATGAGAAAGTTTTAAACTTAAAAAATGGGCAAAAGACCCTCTGACGGGCATTTTTCCTGTCAAATTCCAACTCTGCCGGTGAGGGAAATCTTTGTTTTCTTTCATCGGGGTGAGATTGGGTGGGAGTCATTTTTCAAATTGAAATTCTCAAATAAGTACTAGTATCAAACAAAACAAAAGGTTGCGCGGGAGTGATTTTTCATTGTGAAATTTTCAAACGACGGGTTGCGCGGGTGGTGAAATTCTCAAATAGGTATCAGTATCAAACAAAGGGTTTAATGTTTTACATTGTGTGGTTTGCTTCATCCAGCTTGCAATGAAAGATCACCTGCTGCAACGAATGCAACGAATTCTACATATCAAATAGAGTTCTGGGGTGGGGAAGTAAAACCTGGGGAGGTTCATAGCTGTGATCCTGGAGATGTAAATACCTCTACTTATGGAAAGCAGCCCTAGGTTGGATTCAAAGTGCAAAAGAAAGTGAGAGAGTTCTCCTTAATTTTCCTGTTGATAACAAGAAAATTTTGCTTGATGCACTTGCATACAGGAAATGCGACCAGTTTTCGCTGGATATTAGGTTTTCTAAACCGTTCAAGCTTTCACACAGTTGCACCACACAAAGTGTCACGCATGTATATTTTGTATTCATTTTTCAAAGCTTTGAAACCAGTTTTGTTGCCATGCAAAATTTAATTTTCCAGATGAATCCAACATTTCCTGTTTTGCAACTAAATCTAGGTGTATGTCTCTCCTTTATAGATGCTCAACGTTTGATTTTTTTCTTTTCTTTCTTTCTTTCCTAAAAACCTCTGATGATAAAATCATTGGAAGGAGCTGGGTCACATGAATCTGAGCTCTAATCGCTTCTTCCAGGGAGCATCATGCTCCCAAAGCAATAAATTAGAAAACAAAAAACACATACGTCGTTTTCATAATGCTGTGAAACCCCTAAATCCCAACTATCCATCCGATAAATATTTGTTTTTAGCATTTTTTAACTCCTGTATTTAGTTTAAAATTCTGCAGGAAGCCTAAAATGCATGATCAATACAGAAATAATATAGTAACGTGTGGTCTATGGACCTTACCCTTGCGAATACTGAGCTTACTGAATCTCTTTTAGCACCATTGCAAATGATCTGTAATGATCCTGGACATCCTCAATACCCGGGATATTAATTTAATGTCCAAAAGGGCCATCAATATCTCTATCCCTTTCCCTCTGGCCACAGTATCAAGCCTCTTTATCTAGCATCCCCTCTACTTTCAAGCTCTTGCACCTTTTAATCCTTATAATGTACACAACCTCAGGAAATGCAGGAGAGTAGAGTCGTTGGGATCCTCTACCTCTTGATTTATGCACAAAAAATTCAGCATTTGGTGCTGCACCAAACTACTTTTGTGCTTGTTAGACCTAAAAAAAATCCAGAATATCATTACAGATTCCTCCATGATACTAACCATTATTTTCTTTTGTCCCTGCTTCCTCCATGGAAACTTTGACCGAATCCCGAGACCTTCAAACTGATCATTCTCTAAGAAGCTCTGCAACAAAACTTGAAATTGCTAAAACTGATCTGCCAGTGGTCATAAAACAAATCCTGCTCTGATTCATACAATTGCGCCACCCGAAACTTTCTATATTGCCAATGCAGAGCCTCCCAAGACAAACAAGTCTGGCCAACATACACAGTCTCCAGGTCCTGTTGCACTCTCTTCAAGGATTCATGAGAAGCATGTGTGACCGCAGGCTTGTTTAGAATATATCTCTTCAACCTGGAAGTCACCCCTTTAGGCTTTCGGGTTTCATGGCTCTGAAAAACTCCTAATGCATAGGTTTACTGACTGTTAATCTTATCCAAGCAGCACATTCTCTCTCAGTATTTCTTGTTGAAATCTTCAATATAATCCTCTTCTCGCTCTGCTTTTGAGAATGATGATGGATAATCTGCCATTGAAGCTCCACTCTAACTCTCCCAAACACTGGAATCGACTAGATCAGACTTGTTTTCTTCAGATATAATAGATAGATTTCCCACCCTGAATATTTTTATTTCTAAAAGAAGCTCCTCTATAAAAAAAAATTCATAATCTTCATCTTTTTATTTCTGAACGAAGCTCCTCTATAAAAAAAATTCATAATCTTCATCATCCTCATAGTCGTTTAGTAAAAAAAATCATAATATTCATCATCTTCATAGTCGTTTAGTGATGGGTTACCCATCAACAGAAGCCTCATGGCCTCTGTCCTCAATTCTTACATACTCCTTATTCTCCTCCATAGCCGATGCATATTCATTAGAGTTCTTTTGTTGCAAAATATTCACATATTTCAAGGTAATTATAAATATTTTTCAAACTAACAACTTCATCTCACTACCATGGCATAGAAAAAGATAATTGCGGAACCAATGAGATGACTAATAACTCCCAGTAATAAATTAATCTGATACTTGCAAGCCCAGTGATGGGAGGATGATATTGTGGTTTTCTGTATCATTATGCATTCAATGCCTTTGAGTTGCTAAAATTGGATCTTCTTTTCTGTATCCAATGTAATGTCGTGGATGCTGTCAATTTATAGGGAGGAGAACTATGAATACTAACATCATGCCCCTTCGTTAATACTGTGGGTGAATATGATGAAATCATAGGTCTATCTCCATGAATACTACGGTTGAATGAAGACATGACAAATCTATCCCTCTGATGATGTGGGCAAGGCAGTAAATGACACTGTTGATTTCAGAATCGAAGTCCTTCAGGTTTGTAGGAGTTGAAGTCACCAACGATGTCATTGGATTCTGCGGTATAGAAGCGACAAATTGAAATGATTTGGGCTATTTGCAGAAACTCTGGTGCTTCTGTTATGCGTCTGAGACGAGATTGGGCATGAGTATCAGTGACAGAAGGGGTGGGATTTCAGATTTTTCATGAATTGATGAATCGGTATCCAGTTCTGTGTTTGGATTCTGAATTGCTAGGGTTTGAGATTTCTCATTAATTGATGAATGGGTACCCAAATGAAAGGCTGATACAATATACTATCGAGCTCTGGGAGTTTAAAGAGTCTTTTTTTGCGAATATGTTGGGTGTTGCTTCTATAGTCTAGTTAGAAGTTTATGTTTTTTATGAGCCTTTCAGAATGTATGTGATTGAAATGCCATGGATAGATAAATTATTGTGGTTTTCAATCAGGAGATGGGGAATAGGATTGGATATATGATCATTTTTGGTGGGACCTACTTCTCACTCCATAGGCGATAAATTTTGTGATCAAAAAAATGACCTGAAACTCTTTTGGATGGATGCTGGACAAACGCTTCGAACCGTGATGCACATAAATGGAAGCCCAAGATAATAATAGCTGCTAATTTTGTGGAAGGATCCCGCACACCTCCTTTTTATGTAATGATCTTTCTTGCTGGGATTGAATCTGAGTCAAATCGATCAATTGCTTCTGAATCACGATCAAATGCCTATGCTTTCGATCTTGATGCGCTTCAATCCTGGCATGGAGTGTAAGATTTTCCTTCCCACCATGGATCTGTTTTTTCACGCCCTTCTATCCAAATGGTATATTTACATGCTTCGATGAAATTTTGATCTTTACGCCCTCCTTTATATGCTTGGATTCAACCTCAACGCACCCTCAAAGACAAAGAGTGCACTGCACTGTCCTCTCTTCTGGGGGGCTATGAACTTGCTTTCCCACTCCTAAAGCATGGTTTATGAAATGGATCCGGCCATACAAATTCCCATATCAGAAAGGTCAGGTTACCAGGCCGGCCACTAGGGAAGATTTTTTCACTTATTTTATACCTTTTCTTCACAATTACTACGTTTTTTTATTTATTTCTTACATTTACTATTCATTCACAAAATTCCCACCTCTTTGACCTTGAAAAGGGGGTTAGTATAATATGTATAGATCCAAACATAAAAGGCTTTCACGTATTTCCACTAATAGGAGAAGAATGACATATATAACTAAATACCCTACTTCATTGTTAGCAGCGAGGGGATTGATTATAGTGTAGCGGATAAGTAAGAGTAGAGCTTATAACTTTCTATGGATTTATGATGGCTTGAACAATAACATGACAAAGATAAGTTCAATTTGATTTGAATTATGGATCTAATTGATATGGTCAATCCCAACTTCATTCAATGCTAGGCATAATGAATATAATACGAGATCTTAGAAGGGGTTTCCCCAAGGTTCCATAAGTTAGGTGCATTCGCTTTCCAATGACTCATTCCGGAAAAGGAGTGCAAGGCGGAGGAGCCACACCCATAACCAGTATTTATGGGAGATGACTTGACTACGAAGATTGTCGATCGATGTAATGTTCGACTGAGGTGGCATAATGGAAGGAGTGGGACAAGGCATTTTGCATATCCCATGTCTAGCAAGGAACCTCATATTTGTGAGTAAGATGAATGATTGAAAACTAGATCTATCTCTAGCTCGTCTCTATCCCCGAGATCTTCTCTCGAGACCTCCTTATATATGATCTCTTTACCAACCCACCAAGACGGACCTACATGAACCATCCCACCAACAACTACGGATGTTGACCTCAAGCCCTCAGTTACCCTCAAGCCCTGGCTTTTTCGGCCCCTCCTAAATCTGAGCCTAAGAAGAGCAAAGGAGAACACTCAAAATCCTATAAAAAGAAAACACTCATATGCATCTACTTTCATAAGGAGGGGCATCTCTTCAAGTCTTGCCTTGCTCATCTTCAAAAAATTGAAGGGCTTGTGATTCCCATAATTTCAATGACGTAATGACATATATAATATAGTGAATTCATGACTGGAAGACACAAATTGTAGAAGTGTGCTAAATCACACCCTCTTTTCACACTTAAATCATGTTATCATCATGGTATTTATATATAAATTCCTATTAAGATATCTGTCGATCGGTCTTTTTCCATTATGAACCAACCTGCAGCAAAAGGCTTTTGGTTGATTCCTTCCTTTCCTTCCTACCTTACCTGTAACATGTCTGTCTCCCTTTCTCCTTCCGTCGGGGTTCTGTCTGTGGGCTCTCTCCAATGAAAGGCTTGGTCATTTTGAGTCTAAGTTTATTTTCAATTTTTGTTGACATTCATTATTTTTTGGTTAGATTTAAGTAGGGCTTTTTGCACATTTGCCAAACCATTTCCCTTACAACAAGCCCATTACTTAACAGTTACCCTTGCAATCACCCCCGCTTACGTGGCGATCTCCAGTTCATTATATGTGGGGAAGCAAGATATCAGAAATCCTTATATATGCACCTAATAGCCCAAGTACTGAAAGTATATTTCCCTCCACTACACTTAAACAACTTTGAAGCGGTGAGCCATGACTAAAATTTCATAGTGTTTGACAGAGTTTCAAGGTTGAACCTCCCAGCTGAACTTAGAAAGTGAGGTTTTTTTACCAAAGAATGTCCCATTTCCTATCTCCGAGACATGACCTCAACTGTTGTTATTTCCTTGTAAGAGGAACTGAGAACATATCCATGGTGGAAAGTCTCTTAGCTCGTGGTGAAGGATGATGGTCTCCCATAAAGAGAATAAAAGAGTAGAGCTCATATGGTTGACACTTGTAATGAACCTCGTTTCCACTACTATTTTCTCCTTTGTTGTATTGTAATAATAGCGGTGCTAGGTTTTACAACATCAGTAGCCTTTACTACATAGGGAGGCTTTGTAAGAATGGCACTTGGTTGTTGTGGTACTTTGTGCTGCTTAGTTGCTTTGAGTTCTCCTTTGTTTGGAACTACTGGCTGCTTGAAATCAATAGCTTTAGGCACTGCTTATCTTCTAAGAACTTTAGCAACTTTGGGTACCTCTTTTCTTGTATTATCAGGCTATCTAGGTGCTTCCTCTCTTATGAAATTATAGGAGCTCAAACTTGGTTGGCCTTAGTTCAGACTTCATTCTTACCTTAGCCATTATGTTATAAGAGACCATCTGTAGCTGGACATGGAAAATATTGAAAGAATCCTATTCTTTCTCCCTTTGGTCGAGTGTGCTTTTAAATGCCCTATTAAGATTCAATTTATTCGAAGTCAACAGAGAAATTTCTTTAATAATTTCATTAATATCAAAATTATAATTCAAAAGCCTCCAAACAAAGCATTATGTATTTAAGCGAATGCATTTCTTTCACTCTAAATATCCTGAATTCTAAATAAAGGTAAAGCGAGTGCAAGTTCTTACTAGAAAATCTTAGACCCATATCCACTTTCAGGGTGCATTTAAGTTATCCCCCTTACTGGTTTAGCCTCACCCCTTGTTCCCCTCTCCCTATCCCCAATTTTGTTAGTTCGATGCTACCGATAACTTCTGAGAAGCATCATCCAATACTAGGGAGGAAGAGGAGGTTTTGGTGGTTCGTTCGGTCAACTCACCCCTGCTTGTCATTTTCAAGGTAATGGTAAACTCGATACCCATTAGCTATTGGTGAGAAGATAAGGGAATACAAAGGTAAATTCCCTATTTTAGTAGTATGGGAAACTAAGGTCCCATGTACAATGGTTGACCGCAACACTAAAGTAGTCCAAGAAGTTATGGCATAAACCAAGGTCCCATGTAAAAGTGCTAACCTCAATGCTAAAGTGGTCCAAGGAACTAGCTTAGAAACCTAGGTCCCATGTATTAGTGTTGATGCTAACTCCCCAACGGTGGAATGAGCAAAGTTCAGAGGTTTTTTGAGTCAGACATGGCTCTATAGAGTTACAAGGCATAGGTTCCCCCCACTGGAGTTGTCTCTCCGGCTTATTGATAAGCTGTTCAGTAAAATAGAATGGGTGGTTGATGAAAATTGGTAGTCTGAATCATTTCATCTAATATATATGTGGTAGCTCAGTTTATAACTGAAGGGGTTGGTCAAATTTGAAGGTTGTTGCTACCTTCTATTGTTGTTCACAGAGTCTGTTTGATTTACTGTTTTCAATTTGTTGTGCAAAATTTCAATTTAGTTGCATGCAATTGTTGGTTCAGAAGTCATTTTTTATTAACCATGTTAGTGCCCAAATCATGTTACCATAAATGGAATGGCAGGATATTTTTCTGAGAGATGGTCAAGAAACAGAAGGAGTATTTAAAAACATCTATAATATTTTTTTAGAAGTACCATAGTACATAATAACATTGAGTATTATCATGGGAAAGGAATGTTTGGATGTAAGTTTGGTTGCATTGTAGGAGGAACACTTTACTTTATAGTATCCTTGAGCTGAGTTGTTGATTGGATTGTATGGAATACATAGAAAAATAATTATTTTTTACTTTGTTTAGATTATACATGAAAATTAAAAATTATAACATTTAATAAAATCACAAATCTCACGTTCTTTTATACCAATTTTTGTTCTTTCAAGATTATTTTCCTAGCAGTGACTATTTAGTAGTCTATGGATGGAGGAGAATCGAGATTAGAACTTGAAGGTTTGAGTGCTAGGTGGGGAAGTTGTTGCTGTAGATTGTAAAGACTTGAAGAGTTTCATTGTATAATGCAAAGTTTTCACGACTTGCTTGTAAATTGAAATCATGAAGACTCTACATATTGTTAGGATTGTTACCATGTCTTTTGAGAGGATGGATTAGAGCATTGACCATTAAGTGGATTTAAGATTGCAAATGGGAGGCTGGATGATCAAAATGGTAGTTAGAGATACCATTGCCTATCAAAGCTAAAATCCACAAATATTTTTCCTATGTGGAGTACGGATAGAGCTAAACATTAATGACTATAACTATAGGTAGAACCAATTCTCACTCATTTGGAAATTGTGCTTGATTAGATTTTCTAGATGTGAAAATAACATATTCAACAATATCACAGGATCATATTAACATACATCAAAATTTCCAAGGAGCATGGCATGAAGTTGTGAAATAATATGGACAAAGTTCAATTTGTCCATTATTAAGAGTCAAATCCAAAATCATGTTTCAAAATATGATAATACACAACAAATATAATAGCTTAGGAATAAGTGGCAAAGAAGGTCCTCATGCTTTTTTGCAGTGTTGCTCCAATTGCATGAACTTGTTTTTTTGGATACACTGGATATTGGGCCTCTTAACCTTGCTAAGAAGTCCTTTTGAGGTTGCATCTAGGTTGCCCATGTTAATGATAATAAGGTAGATGTCTAGTATGTGAAACTAGTCATTATTTTAGTTTGTTTCATCAATCATAGTTGGTTTTTTCTAGAAGTGATTGGGTTAAGCATATGTGAAAAACCAAACTTAATATTTTCAAGATTTGTTTTTAATTTGTTCCCTAGTTATTGACAATATATACAAACACTCATAAACTCCAAACTAGTATTGGAAAATGAGGACATAAAACCAAATTTCCATTTTGGTGACAAATATAATGGTTGGGTTGAAGTGTGGGAGCCGTGGGATAACAAAAGTATCCGCTCTTTGCTAGAGGACCCTATTTAAAATATTTGGGACAATAATCCAGATAAGAAAATTGAATAATAAAGAAACCTTTGGAGTATATATACACTTCATAGTAATTTTTTTTCCAGTTTGAATAGATCCACTTGTACAGTTCTAATATAGGTGTTGTGAATCAAACTTCAATACATGTGATTCACAGAAAGAGAGAAGGTTTGTGACCTCTTTCTCATAGAACTCTACCATTGTGACCTTTATAGCTTAGGCTCATTGTTACACAGTAATTTTTCACCGTCCCTGCAATCCCCGTCCCACACATTGGAGGGCTCATTCCGTGACCTGTGAGCAGTGACATGCCTTGAAATCACTTTCATGACATCCATTTGAACAAGATCTTTCATTGCCCTGAAGACATCTCCTTGTGGAAAACCCTAAAAATGGCCCTTTTTGCATTGCCGCGGGCAGACAGTTTAGTACCCACGCCAATGGGAAAAATCCTTCAAAGAGGCCGCGCCAATTGGCGCTCTGTCCCAGAGTCGCACTCGCGCCAGCCAATTTAAGGAGTGTTTTTAAAAAATAAATGGCAGAAGTTTGATCCTAACCAATTCATGAACTGGTATCTATCTTGAGTTGGGAGGTTTGGCTATGGATCTCCATAGAGAGGAAGTGGTTTTCCACCTCTCATGGAAGCTTCCTTGATTATAGGGCCAATCCCATGATTATAGGGATCCCAACTCCCCTTCCTCCATCTATAAAAGCTTGTCCATTTCCATTGCAAGCTAGTCTTGAAGTTCCCAAATTCCCAAGAGCCTTATGCTGCAAGAGCCTCCATAATCCCCTTAAGGTCGAATCTAAGCAAGGAGACTATTGTCAAGATCCGAAGAGAGAGGTTTGTCCCATCCTTGACAGGCTTTCGAGATGTGTTCTGCTGGAAACCCACCGAAGGAGAATTCAACGTCAGAACTATAGTTGCATACTTCCTTTGATTGATTAATAATAAACAACTATTGGTTATGGTTTCACTCTTGTTGGTGTTTATGATGATGAGTTATGTCCTTTCTAACTAACATATAGTTGCATCTACTGGATTTTACGCATGCGTTTCTATTGTTTCTCGCATGTGCAGGTGTCCTATCATGGAGATCATGGGGATCGTGATCTGCCAGAGCTAAGGAACGGGAGCGCTACCTCTTCTACAAGCAACAGCGTTGGATTCCAGGTAAGCCTTCATCGCTAGTTGGTTTATTTGCAATTAGGAACCTGCACTATAGCGTGAACGATTGTTGCTAGACCCGGTCTAGGCTAGTAGAGATTGCCTTTGTCCGCAGAGGGGATTTACCTCCACAACAAATTGGTGACTCTGCTGGGGATCGTTAGCTTGTTGTTGTTCGTTTTGTAATCTATAGAAGGAGCTTGAAGTCGGCCAGATAGCCTTCGAAACACTTTTTCTCTGCAATTGCAAAATAGATCAAAGCTGCTTCAGTCAACCTCCAGTTTAGTTTGTAAACTGAACACTTGGAGCATTGTCTTGTCTTTTCAGTTGATTCTCGATCGTCTTTGCTTGATCAGCTCTTTTGGGTTGGTTCTTTCTGTGAATCTGGGTTTTTGATAGCTTGGTCATCACTGGTCTGCTTGTTGGATTGCTCTTTTTTCATTTTTGACTGGGAAACTCGACTGGCGTGCTTTTTAGCTTGACAGTCGTGCCCATTGGCACAGGTTGCTTGTGTATCGCCCACGCCAATTCGTCTCTGGCGCTAGTTTCAGCCTCACAGTCACGCCAATCCTGTGAGGTACTAGGGTTTGCTCAGTTCTGAGCTTCTTGAGCCTAATCTATGTGTTTGGTCTTGATTTGTCCACTGTTTGAGTGTTTTGGAGCCTTGATTGACTGACTGTTACCTACATCCTTTGGTTGTTTGCCCATTTCCATCGATTTTGCATTCTAGCCCTAGGTCATCTAGGTGCTATTTTGTGTCGAGCCTCCCTTGGGAGTTTTTCGGTTTGTATCAGTTCAGTCAACATTGTGATCACTTCTTTGCATTCATTTGGTGGTTTTCTATTGTCTCATTGCGTTGTTTGAGTGATTGTTTCCTTCTTCATTCGAATTCCACCTTATCTCGTTTTGGGCCTAGATTACATGGCTCATTTGGAGTCTTTGGGATTCTTTTCGTCTTGAGAGACTTCTTGCTAATTTGAGGTCTGATTGTACGTTTTCATTGAGTGAAATTTGATTTTTTTCGCTCTCTTGTCATCATTTCTCAAATTTCTCTTACATTAGTTTTCATTTTTTAGCGCATTTTTCTCTGAAATATTGAAAATATAAAAAAAAAATATCTTTTGCTCTTCATTAGTTAATGTGAATTATATCTTTTCGGTGTTATTAGTGATTGGTAACTTTGAATGAAAAGCCTTTTAGTTTTCATTAGCTGCATTAGATACATTCGTGGTTGTTTTCTGTTCATTTCGTTATTGTGTGAAAAGATCTCAACTCTCTCATAAATAGCTTTCATCGAATGAAATGATATACTGTGGCATATAGAGTGCATTTAGGAGATTTTGAGACATTACATTCGCTAGGGCCTGAAAACTGAAACGTAATTGAAGATGAACTTTAAAATTTACTCAATTTACACTAAGGCAACATTGAAATCTAACGAAACACATTTAGAGGTCTAGGCTAGAGATGTGTTCCAGCGTCTTAAAACCTAGTAGCTGTCATTCGCCTCTTGGCTTTAAATAGCGCTAGTACGGACTTGTGCTCCCCGTACCATCGCGTATATAAAGGGAGACCCCACTAGGTTTCTATCCTTTATCGATAGGAAGCCGAGTCTGCCGCCCTATACCCGTAATACACCAGACATAGCATTCGGGGAGATTTCCTGCACGTACGTTAAGTCCTTGGTTGATTTCTCTTTCATTTCGAAACCAAGGTGTATATTGCAGTTCACAGTTATTTGGTACACCCTTTTCCTAGTATTCCTGAGTAGTCATTTGATCTTTTCTGACTATTTAAATTGGAAAGGATCACCAAGCACTTGTCCTTTCACGCTTGCTTCAAAACTGAAAGAGATAGAGTCACCTTTCAGCCGTTTCTTGACTCTTAAAACACGAAACGGTAAAGTTTCTAAAGTTTCAATGTGGTAAAACGAAACACCCGCGATCACATGCCCTATTAGATTCTACTTATTGGCCATTTGATTGTGTGTCTTGAATCTTTTTCAGCTCGTGTGTGTGTTGGTCTGTTTCTCTTGTCGTTGCTACCACAGTGGCGGAACCTTCTGTTTCGTCTACTGGTAGTCCGTATACGGATGATTCATCAGAGGCCTCCCAACCCTCTGTTGAACCTCAACAGCCCATTGTTTCCGAGTTTCCTGATGAGGGACCGATTCTTGCTAAGCAACCCTTTGGGGGACCAGTTGAGTTCAATTGGCCCTTTTCTGAGCCTTGGTCTGAATTAAGAGCAGGGGCAGATTTCCTTTCTCTTACATCGGGTTTGCCTTTTATAGCTGTTGTTTTTCCTCCTAGTCCTCGTCGTCTATTACGAGATCTAGCGGCAAGCTCAAACATGAGTGAATCCAATGAGGAAATCCCCACGTTCGATGAGGATTACTAGTTATTTCCTCGGAGATTATTTCCAGGAGACAACCCTGAACCAGCTATTATGTCATCACCCGGTCCCTCATTACGAGCCAGGTATAGATCCTTGGGTCAGATCATTGCCGCCACTACCTCTATGGGGGTATCAGCTCCTTATACAAGGCCGATTTTTCCTTCGTTGGGGATGTCTCCACGGACGCCCGTTACATCATCCCCTCAGGTTACTTATGTACCCTCCATGCCCACTGTTTGTGTGGTCGCATCTGCACCCACTGTCACGGGACACTCCGCGAGGGCTGTGCCACCTCTTGAAGATGTCTACATAGCGACTGCTATTCCAGAGAACATTTCTTCAGAGAAGTATCGGTTGTCCCTACAACAGCCGAACCCCGAGGTTGGACAAACCTCTCAAGACCCGAACCGCCTGTATTTCTCGCATTATGCAAAGGATGGTACGCCCGTGTATGCTTTTCCATATCAGTATGATGAGCATGGGGACATTTTACGTTTACCCGCTCCTGAGGCTCACCTTCATGCTCAAGGTTTACCCTATAAGCAGGCTGGACATCCTTATAACCTGCAAGGGCAACCTTTTCAAGGCCAACCTTCGGGCCAGCCTGGCTATCCTTACGACCTGCAGGGGCAACCTTTACAAGGCTATCCTGCAGGCCAACAAGGGCCATCGTACGGTCCGCAAGGACAGTATTACAACCATTCCGGTCAACCTGTGCAGCCTCAGCCGGGGTACCAACCAGGGCCAGTATATGGTCCTAGGGGGAAAGTCCAACCTTCCCAACCCATGCAACCTCAGTATCCTGTTAATCCAAACATTGCACACCATCCAAGACCATCTTATGGTCCTGCTGTAGGTCAAACCAGTGACCAGCCACCACCTGGCTCCATTCCCCCACCGAGCCAACTGGTCCATCCCGCATAACCTGGTGTTCCACCCCCAGGCCAACTAGTTCATCCGGTACAACCTAGTGCTTCTCAACAGCCAGGTCAACCTGTGCAACCGGTACAACCTGTTCACCCGAGTCAACCTATTAACGCAGGGCAACCCGCTCAGCTAGGTCAGCCTGCTCAACCAGGACAGCCTGCACATCCTATCAACCCTGCCCAGCAGCTGACTTATTCGATGCCGCAACCAAATCAACCGCTGCACCCTAATTATTAGGCTCAGCAGGGTCCCACCTATCAGCAGCCCACTCAACCTCAAGGCGGCTACTATTATCATGGTCAATACCAACCGAATTATAGCCAGCCCCAAGGTTCTAACTATTGTACTCAACAAACCGGCTACACCTATACTCAGTAGCCGAATCCAAATGCTGCTTACACAGGGCCGACTCATAATCAAGGTCCATACTCTGGTTATCAACCCCCGTACGCTGGTTACCAGTAACCGAATCAGGCTGGTTATACCACCTAAAACCCCTACGGTCAAAATCCTACCAGACAAAACCCATGGGGGCAAGGATATTCCCAACCAGTGTGGAGTACAGGTACTGGTCCTTATCTAGGGCCAGGTATGTCGTCCAATCTGCCATTCCCGTTTCTAGCTACCTTGGAGTTACCGAACGTTTCGAAATTAACCAATGATCCAATTTTGCACAATCCTTATTAGCCTCCAGTTCCTACCAAAGTGCCCAGTGATTGCCCTATGTTTGAGGGTAAAGCTGGAGAGGATCCCCAAGCTCATGTGATGAATTACCATCTTTGGTGTTCGTCCAACTCTTGGGTGGATGATTCAGTTCGTCTACGCCTCTTCCAGCGCACTTTGACTGGCGCTGCAGCTAAGTGGTATATTGAATTACCCCGTGGCATCTTTCAAGATTTCAATACATCAGGCATGGCTTTTCTGACTCACATTCAGTTACTGGTTCGCTATGAAGCCGGGATGCACCTCCTGACTTCTTTGAAGCAGGATAAAGCCACCCATATTTCTGATCACATTCATGAGAGGCGACGTCATCGTAGACTGATCAAGTTCCATATACCTAATAAGATACTAACTCATTGGTTCACCACCTCCTTCGTTAACAAAATCACCCAAGATATTGCTATGGGAGCGTGTGTGACTGAAGAACAAACCATAGCGCGTGCTCAATATCTGGATCTGTTATATTCACAATCCGGCACGCTGTATGATATTTTTCCTGATGCTCCACGGTCTCGATCCTCTAAAGCCCCACCTACCCTAGCCGTGGATGGTGTTATTGGTTCCGTTTCTCAGAATTCGAAGAAATCTTTGAATGGGAAGCAGAAGTCCAACTTATCCCATAATTCTGCTTCTCCCACCCCTACCGATCCTGGAAACAATATGGAGGTTAATGCCGTTCAGGCCAATCCTACGGAGAAAGCCTCCAAAGGGAAAAAGAAGGGCAAAGGAAAATCTAAATCCGACGCCCCAAAGCCAGATTCCAAACCTCGTACCGAGGACAGTTCCCAACGCAAACCGAAGTACCCCTACCTCATTTGTGAAGGAGATCACTATACAAAATATTTTCCACGATGATCTGAAGGTAGTCAACTTCTAAAAGGCTCCAAAGGGACTCCGGTAGTTCTTAAAGAACCATTCCCGTCTCAGCAGACCCAGATGTTTGAAAAGCCTTCACCATCTACACCATTTGGGTCCCAGGTCTTTATGATGAATGGTGTTGCACCCATCTCTATTGCTACGTGTTCAAAGGATTACAACGAATCGCGTCAGGCACCGGGGAAGGCAGTTGTAGATGGTCCACCTCCCCCACCTGTCTCCAGCTCGTTGGAAATTGAGAAGCCTACTACTGAACCTATTGTGAGGCCACCTTCTAAAGGTGTTTTACGAAATTCTTCCTACAATCCGAATGCCCATGCCGCTCAACATTACAGTATTGTTGAGGATCTAGCACAGGCGCCTTCTGCCATGTATGCATTGGAAGTTCTTCAAATTTGTCCTTCGCAATGGAAATCTCTATTATCTGCGATCGGTGGAATCAATCCCACCGATTCTAGTCTTCTCACCTTTGACTTAGAAAATTTCACCCCCCGACTTCCACATCAGATCGCTCTTGTTATTCAAGTCGGGATCAACGGTCTTAACATTCATAGGGCCATTTTGGATGAAGGTTCTTCTACCTGTGTCATGTCATCCGCTTGCTGGAAGGCCATTGTCTCTCTGACCCTTTCATCATCTCCCAATGCCCTAGAGGAATTTGATGGTCAGGAATCCAAACCCCTGGGTGTTCTCGAGAGTCTAGTGATTACTTTACAGGGGAAGACAGTCAACGTAGAAGTGGAAGTGGTTGATGCCAAGCTCAACTACAATATACTTCTTGGCCGCAGCTAAACTCATGCCATGTTATGCATGCCGTCCACCCTCTTTTGACTTTTAAGTTCCCTCACGAGGGAAAAATATTTACAGTGGATTAGTTGTCCTTCTTCACCTCCACCTCCGAGAACAATGTTCCATACGTGGATCAGATCCCAAATCCCCCTGAAAGTGTAGGGCCTGGTCTCTTCAAAGACCCCATCTTCATGGGTATTTTTCCCGCACCACCACCGCACACCGCTCAAGTTAACATGATCTCTAGGTCTGACGACGCATGGCTCATCCCTACGCCTGAGCAGGTGACTGAGTTTGGAGAATCGATGCCCTTAACTCCAGTAGAGATTAACTACTGTGAAATCGTCGCCGCATCTGATCCTCCCCCACCTCAGCATGCTCCTTTGAGCATGGCTTTAGACATCTATTCTCAATCCCCCTGGCTCAGTCAGGCCGATTCGCCTGATCCTCTCAAAGATATTTTTCCTTTTGATGAAGCCATTGTAGAAGCAATGTTTCTTGAGGAGATACCTTGGAGCGATGGACATCATCGTTCCTCGTTCATGCCTAGCTTGGGGGCAATGTCATATTGTCTAGAGCGTTTTGCATCTCAGGTTCCCACTCCACCTCTCCAGACGCCCATATTGACACATGAGGTGCTTTCAGATGGAAACCTGAGCAACATCACTCAAACCATTCCAATCGACATCTTCGTTAAACCAGGGATAGTCGAGAATATACACGTGGGAGTGACTTGTTCTCCTAATGAGATACGAGTCTATACCGATCTTTTTCGAGAGTTCAGAGAAATGTTTGCGTGGTACTATGAGGAAATGCCCGGGATTGATCCTAGCATAGTAGTGCACGAGATTCCTACCTATCCTGGTGCGAAACCTGTGCACCAATGCCTACGCCCGGTGCACCCTCGCAAAGTCACTACCATCAAAGCAGAAGTTGAAAAAATTCTGAACACAGGCTTTATTTACCCTATTCCCCTCACAGAATGGGTCTCTAATATTGTCCCTGTAGATAAGAAGCAGGGGACTATCAGAGTCTGTGTTGATTATCGCGATATTAATCGCACCTGTCCTAAAGACAATTATCCCACTCCTTTCATAGACCAAATCATCAACAAATGTGATGGGAGTGAGATTTATTCCTTGATGGATGACTTCTCTAGGTACAATCAGATAAACATTCTACCTACGAATCAACACAAGACTACATTCATCTGTCCGTGGGGTACTTTCGCTTACAAAAAGCTCCTGTTTGGCTTGAAGAACAATGGAGCCACTTTCCAGTGTGCGATGTATTACGCTTTCCATGACATACACCATATCGTTCAGCCTTATCTGGATGACTTTCCAGCTCACTCAGCTAGGTGAGAGGACCACCCTGAACACCTCTGCCAGATTTTCCTTCGCTGTAGGCGCTACAATATTAGGCTTAATCCTCATAAATGCATCTTTTGCGTGGATTATGGCCGTCTTTTGGGATTCATAGTCTCCAAAGATGGAATTCTCCTTGACCCTTTAAAGGTTGAGGCTATCATTAATCTCCCATCGCCCTCCTTGCTATATCAGTTGTAGAGTCTGCAGGGAAAAGCTAACTTCCTTCGACGCTTTATCCCGAACTACGTGAAGGTGGCAAAAGGATTCCCGCATCTCTTAAAGCAGAACGTTCCCTTCTATTGGGACGAAATTGCTCAAGAATCCTTTGAGAAGCTTAAGACGTTACTGGTTAATGCTCCTTTGTTTCGTCCTCCTAATTATCATCATGATTTCACTTTGTATCTTGCCGCCGCGTTTAGCACCATAGCTATGGTTCTGGTGCAGGATGACGATGATGGAAACTAAAATGTCATTTATTATCTGTCACGAAACCTTATCGACACAGAAACACGCTATGCTCACGTCGAGAAGCTGACGTTAGCTGCAGTACACGCTGTGCAGCGCTTTCGCCATTACATCCTATTGCGCACAACAACCGTGGTTTCAGATTGCAACCCCATGACCTATATTCTTTCTCAACAATTATTGGGGGGCAAATACTCCAAATGGATCGTCATCCTTCAGGAGTTCGACTTAGATTTCACCACTTCTAAATCAACCAAATCACTGGTTTTTGCGGATCTTGTTTGCTCGCTCCCGACGGACTCCACCCCAACTCATTCCGAGGATCATATCTCGGACGAAACTCTTTTCCTTATCAGCACTCGCGACCCATGGTACGGCGATATTATTGTGTATCTTCAGACCTCGACGTTTTGGTCTGAGTTGAATAAAGATGCCCGACGTCAGATTCGGCATCCGTATAAACCCTACCGTATAGTAGGAGATACTTTATACCGTGTTGGAGTAGATTCGGTGCTCCACCGATGCCTCACCCTGAAAGAGGCTGAAAGGGTCCTAAATGACTACCACAGTGGTGCGTGTGGCGGTCATATGTCCGGATATGCCACTACCCAAAAAATTCTGCGAGCAGGTTACTTCTGGCCATCAATATTCAAAGACTGTTCGTCATAGTCTGTAAATGTCACCTGTGCCAGGTCTTTTAGCGCAAGATGCACGCGCCGCCTCTCCCTTTGCATCCTGTTATTACCGTCAGCCCTTTTGCGAAATGGGGCACATATTTTATGACATGTAACCCTCATTTAGCCAGGGGGCATGTATATATAATTGTCGTCGTAGACTACTTTACGAAGTGGGCCAAAGCGATGCCTACACTAGCTGCCGACGGTAAGACAGTTGCCCAATTTATCTTAAACCATATTATTGCACATTTCGAGGTCGCTCAGGCCATTGTGACCGACCATGGTACTCACTTTCGAGATTATGTGATGGCCAAGATGACATCAATATTGGGCTTACGCCACGATAGCTAAACGCCATATTACCCCCAGGAAAATGGCCAGGTTGAGGCTGTGAAAAAGGTTTTGGTCACAATGCTTCAACGGACAGTTGGTATCCATAAATCAAATTGGCATCTCCAACTGTTCTCAGCTCTTTGGGCCTATTGGACGTCAGCAAAGAATGCAACTGGATTCACACCCTTCCAATTGGTGTACGGTCTAGAAGCAACTTTTCCGGTTGAATGCGAAATTCCTTCTTTGAAGTTAGCTGTGGAACTTTTGTCCGACACTTCCCCTAAGGAAGAGTGTATTTTTTATCTGGAATGGTTAGATGAAGCCTACCGTTTGGCTGCTTTATTCATTGAAGCACAAAAGAAGTAGGTCAAAGCTCACTTTGATCAATCAGTTTCTCCACGTTCCTTTATCGAAGGAGACCTCGTCCTCTTAAACAATCAAGCGCATGACAAGCTTGGGGCCGGTAAGTTCCAACCTATGTGGCATGGGCCCTACATAGTAAAACGTGTTTTGAAAAATGGGGTTTATGAGCTCATTGATTATGAAGGAGTTCCGTTGGCACAGCCCAAAAATGGGTTGTACCTCAAAAAATACTACGCTTGAAGTGATTTTTGGTGTGGTGTGTGTACATAGGTGTGTATTTTCATTTGTTTGCATGTGTGGTGTGGTGTGCGATGTAAACATATTTTTGCTGATCGGGTCTTCCTGATTGTACAAATGTCCATCAATCTGTTTGTTGGTTTCGTGGATGGTGCCTCCCGCAGTACCAGGAATCTGTCTTCGGTAGCCTGGCTAATCTACGATCCTGCTGGTGAGTTGGTCAACTTGCAAGGTGTGTGTCTGGGATGTGCTACAAATAACATCGCGGAATATAGTGCTCTGTTAGAATTATTAACTGAGGCTGTAAACCTTAGTATCCGTGAATTACTTGTGTATCTAGACTCACAACTTGTAGTATCACAACTTAATGGTCATTATTCAGTCAGAAACTCATCCATTTTACGTCTGTATCTGTGTATTCGTCTGCTGGAAAGGAATTTTGACTATATTACATATCAACACATACCCAGACATATGAATACATTAACGGATGCAGCAGCTAATTTGGTGCTAGATAGACATTTGCGCAATTTGTAAAACAACATCACATCTAAAAGAAAGATCCATCCAGAAATAGGTATATATATATATGTATGTATCGAAATTTTTACATAGTGTGCGTCTCATAAAATCAAAAAATATACATGTTCATCTTAATACATCCAGAGACGACATGTCTCTCAAAAAATATGCATGAAACAAAGCCCTAGGTGTCTAATCTGCGTGGTTCTCCCACCGTATGCACTAAGCGTCTCAGAAGACGGTGGAAGCGACTAGGCACTCCCACCGTATGTCTCTGGTATGCTAGTGGAACATCTACTAGCCGGGCATAGTCTGGAATCCCCCAGGCGATCCCCTCGAGGTTTTGGACCAACTCTCCTCCCTCAGCACCCTCCGCCTGAGGGTCAACTGCGAGATGAGTTCTCCGTGAAATGGGAGACATACCGGCAGGTCTTTCTGGGCCTACATCTGCATACACATAAAACTGCTGTTAGGACGGGCGTGCATTACCAAAAAAAAAATCATAAAGCATAAAAAATCAAAAAGAGAGATCATACCCAACTCCTCGTCCCAGTCATCTCCCTCCAGGAGTGGAAGGTCTGGGTCTCCAGTGAAATCGGTCCCTGCATATGGCTAATCCTCGACCACAATCAACTGACGCCGTAACAATCCAAAAAAATCCAACCTCCAGGACATTTGTTGGCCTCCCCCTGATCTGGGCATCAGTGCTACCCAGCGAGCCATCCTCGGCTCTCGTGGTACCGACTCAGCTACTATGGCCCCTTGGCCCTGAAAGATAGGTAATCGTTCCAGGATGAACGATACCAGGATGGAACCGTAGCCAAACTATTTTATTTTTTCCTGCTTACACTTTGTGAGCTGTCTTTTCATATTTGTTTTCACTGCAGTAGCCCAATCAAATAGTGTTGGATTCATACACTGAGCAACTAAGAGGATTTGGGGCTTGGTCACCTCGTGCGGTGCCTACGACCCTGCAGCCTGTGTGATGGTATGTAGCACCACTCTAAGTGCTAGATGAGGGATAGTATGGATATCTACCTTTCCGCTTCCCAATCCCAGTCGTGCCCCTCGGCACACTCTTGCCATCACCTGCTCCATCTTCTCTCCAGATGGTCTGTTGCCTATTAGGATGGGCACCGGACCTCTGCACGACAGTCCGGTTATGAAATATATATCAGAAACCTCAAGTTCTAATACTTGGTCCCGCAGCTTGAACACTTGTTCGTTCTCGTTACATATGCTGATCAAGTATTGCAGGAGCTCCGGTTGAGCTCGTAAGCAAGGTGTTAGGAAGAAATTTTTAAGCCCACAGTTCTTGAGAGAATTTATACAAGTCTCATTCTCCATAGCCTGTTCATCCTCTTCCCCATGCTCCCTCTCTTTCCATTCGATAGCCATATTGCTTGGTTTCCTGCATCAACATGGTCAAAAAAACCCTTGATTAGATCTCTGGTATGCTTGGAAATCCATTTGAATCACTCACAAATTGGAAATCTAAAGCGAAAAACCAAATTGTGCCATTGGCACAACTGTTTCCCTAACAGTCGCACCAGTTGGCGTGGGCCCTTTGGATGCAAAAGGCCATTGGCGCGGGTCCATGCCCAATACCCGCGCCAATGGGCGAAGCCCTAAAATTTTAAAAATTCTCCACATAAGTCTAATAAGAAATGTAAAACTATAAAAAATGGATTAAAATGGAGTACAGGGAAGCGCCTCTTACCTGGAACGAACGGGAATCTGAATGGTAGCCCGGATCAGTTGCAATCGCCGTCAGAAGTTCGCACACAAACAGACCATTGTTGCTCTCCTGTGAGGTAAATAGTAAAAGTAATTTTGTTTTTACCATTTGAGACTTATTTATAACTTTTTGAAATCTCATTAGGTTTTAAAAGTAATTTTTTATTAATATTTTTATATATTTTGTCAAAAATTGATTTTACACTTTCCTCTGTGTGTAGCAACAGGTTTTTATGCGACTTCAACGGTGAAACGAGTTGTATTTTATACTTTTTCGGACTCGGTAAAAACACGAAAAAGTCATTTTGGAGTCATCTTTCAGCTCTTTTCTGACTCTAAACATGAAAATATTGCCGACGCCCTTTTCATTTTGATCTTGTTAAAGTGGCTGCGAAACGACATCTACCTAGTATACGTTTACCACTTTTTCGGGCTGGGATAGATTATTTACGAAAAAGGAATACCCTAGCCTATCGCAACTAGGAGGTTTTCTCAGACATAGTTTTCTACCTTTTCGGAGCTGAGGAACTATTTATGAAAAGGGACCATTGGAGTTTACTTTTTAGCTGTCTTTTCAAACTCTCTAAACATGAAAAGACGCAGAGTTCTTCCTTTGTCAGACTCGTTAAACCCTGATGACATTGGATTCAGTCATAATGATGCTACTCGAGTCTCTCCTTCCTAGGGCTCATTAAACATACTAGGATGGACTTATACCACAAGCATATGCTATCCCCTTCAAGCTTGTTATAAAAAATAATTGGGGTACTCACCAGAAATGGCGGGGAAAAAATGGAACCAGCATCATTGTCGTGTCGGCAGTATGTCGCTCTTGAACATGGCATTTGTCTGCATTTGTGTCGGGTTGTGGACATCTCATCTCATTTTCGCTTGCCTCTGTGGGTTTGGGTAATCCTTTTGACCTCTCATCTGCTCTTTGCCTCGTTGCCATGACCTTTGATTTGTTGATGTCAAATGCTACGAAACTCACTGTCGTGCCGTTTATATGTTCGAGAGAAGTTGACCTCTGCAAGTATCAACCTCCCTCTGATTCTCATCTGATCCTAATTCACAAAAAAATTATGTTTCTGTGTCTTGTGTCGATGATGTGGGAAACATTATGGCCTACCTTCGATCAAGGTCACTTCCTGTCGACTTCAACTCATTATCCAGAAAACTGATCTAGAGACTCCCTTCTGGTACCTTGGAGCCTGCATGCCTCAATGGCAGGTTCTTCACATTCGACTCGAGGTTTTCATCATTGGCCTCCGATCAAGTGATTCTACAGGTGTTTGAAGCTAGCTCATTGATTCACATGCCGTAGATTGTACCTGTAGTACCTTGAGGGCCATTTTCATTATTGGTGGTACCTCTCGCGTCTGTTAACAGCTTTCATCATTGGTTGGTAATCAGACGATGTTCTCGCATGTTCGACTTCAGCCCATTTCTTCACATGCTTGGACTTGTACAGCATTTGGGCCGAGATGGAGCGCAAGACCCTGGATTGTGTCTGTTGTAATCCAGGCTACAATTTTGTGGATTATTATGATTGTTTACATGACTCACTTACTGGATGGCTGCAACCATACCTGAGTCTATTTATTGATCCTCACTGGATGGCTGCGCCCATGCCTTGGATCTGGATTATTGTATACTCTACTATGGATGGCTATGTCCATACCGCATATATATCATGTATCTGAGATATCAGTTTTACTTCTCCACGGAGGTTTTCCAACGGAGGAGTTTTCAGTTAGACACGTTCTCGTAAAGCATTTCAACCCTCTCTCTCTCTCGGGCCTCATGCTTTAGGGGGCATCTGTTACATAGTAATTTGTCACCGTCCCTGAAATCCCCGTCCCGCACATTGGAGGGCTCATTTCGTGACCTGTGAGCAGTGACATGCCTTGAAATCACTTTCATGACATCCCTCTGAACAAGAGCTTTCATTGCCCTGAAGACATCTCCTTGTGGAAAACCCTAAAAATGGCCCTTTTTGCATTGGCGTGGGCAGACAGTTTAGTACCCGCGCCAATGGGGAAAATCCTTCAAAGAGGCCGCGCCAATTGGCGCTCTGTCCTAGAGTCACACTCATGGCAGCCAATTTAAGGAGTGTTTTTTAAAAATAAATGGCAGAAGTTTCATCCTAACCAATTCATGAACTAGTATCTATCTTGAGTTGGGAGGTTTGGCTACGGATCTCCATAGAGAGGAAGTGGTTTGCCACCTCTCATGGAAGCTTCCTTGATGATAGGGAAAATCCCATGATTATATGGATCCCAAATCCCCTTCCTCCATCTATAAAAGCTTTCCCATCTCCATTGCAGGCTAGTCTTGAAGTTCCCAAATTCCCAAGAGCCTTATGCTACAAGAGCCTCCATAATTCCCTTAAGGCCGAATCTAAGCAAGGAGACTATTGTCAAGATCCGAAGAGAGAGGTTTGTCCCATCCTTGACAGGCTTTCGAGATGTGTTCTGCTGGTGACCCGCCGAAGGAGAATTCAGCGTCAGAACTATGGTTGTATTCTTCCTTTGATTGATCAATAATAAATGACTATTGGTTATGGTTTCACTCTTGTTGGTGTTTATGATGATGAGTTATGCCATTTCTGACTGACATATAGTTGCATCTACTGGATTTTACGCTTGCGTTTGTTTTGTTTCTCGCATGTGTAGGTGTCCTATCACGGATATCGTGGGGATCGTGATCTGCCAGAGCTAAGGAACGGGAGCGCTACCTCTTATACAAGCAACAACATTGGATTCCAGGTAAGCCTTCATCGCTATTTGGTTTATTTGCAATTAGGAACCTGCACTATAGCATGAACGATTGTTGCTAGACCTGATCTGGGCTAGTAGGGATCGCCTCTATCCACAGAGGGGATTTACCTCCACAACACTCATTATAAGGAAACATGCACATTTAAAGTGCATGCTAATAGAGGCATTTATTTGCAACATGTTTTATGGTTTTTTCTTGACCCATTAATTAATGACACTTATGATTAATAACTCTTTGGTAATTTTAAATATTGTAAACTTGATTACAAATTATAGTTGTTGAAGTGGAGGGGTTTATTTGAGACCTTATCCTTGAAAGAAATAGTCTCTGAGGATGAAAACACACGTTTTCCCATCACTCGTTTTTCTAGGCACAACACCAAAATTAGAATAGTGTATTTGCATATGTTAGATAATAGATAATGGTAATCAAGTTGGTTTCCTGAAAACAAAGTTATTATTGGTCCACAAGGATCATATGAATGAGCTCTACATTTTTCTTTTTATTTACGATAAAATCAAGAAAGTTCACCCAAAATATTAAGGTTTTCCCTATGATAGACTTGAAAATAATTTGAAAGCTTGCTTTGATTTCAAAGCCCTCTCAAATTAAGGTCCCCTAAAATTTCCATTGTTACCAATTTTTTTTTAAAATACTTTTTGTTCAAACATTTTGTTGAACACTTGCCATGCAACCTCAGGTCCAAAGGAAAGATTTTGTTTTTGGCCTAAGTGATCTTGATTGAAACGTGTTAACTATCGATCTATCGATGAGTACATCCAAGAATATTACTAATTTACCATACCCCTAAGAACACATCTAAGCCATTATTTTTTGTGTTTGAACTACCATGTTAGTCCCTAAAGAACAGTTTGGGTTCTTCCATTACTAATATAAATAGTCATAGAGCTCTTTTCATATGAGCCATGTTGACATATTTTCAAGTTTCTTTGTGTATGTTAGTTCCTTCGAGCAAACTCAAACCAACAATAACCTAGGTGCCTCTGTTTGCACTACCTTTAATCTCTGACACATTGTGATTACCACTTCAAGGCATTCCTTCATTGTGCGATGCAAGGGATGTGTCAACTAGTTTGTGAATAGTAAACACCCCAATATTTGTGGTGTTCTTAGCCTTAATAGCTTTAGTAGAAGGCTTAGAAATTGACCTTCACCTAGAGGAATAACCATAAAGCTCTAGGAAATTTTTGCAGTCACTCCCAAAGTTCCCTCTATGGCTCAGGCTCATAAGGAAACATGCTCATTTAAAGTCCATAATAATAGAGTTCATTTCTTTGCAATAAGTTCTATGTTTTTATCTTGACCTCTTAATTAATGACATTTATGATTAATAGCTCTTTAGTAAATTTTAATATATTGTAAACTTGATTACATTAAATTATAGTATTGGAGTGTTAATACTCTAATATTATGCACTTGGATAATTCATTATATTAAAGGGTACCACTTTAATGGTATTTTAGGGATGCCTTTGAGAAAGTGGCATTCATGGGACACCTACCTAGTGGCAAAGATGTGTCCTTGACCCACATGTCTTTGCATGTGTATGTGTGTGTTAAAGGGGTTTCCAATATGAGGATGAGTTGCATTACCCTTGAGATGCATTATCCAGACACTTATAAATATGCACATTTAGATTGGGTTACTTGTTACATGGATGCATTTAGTTTGATCTGTAAATATTTTTATTTTCCCCCAAATTTTCACAACTTCATTGTCCTTTTAACAATTTTTAGTATAGAATAAGACAAATTTGTATGGTTAAACTGTATTGCACACACACATTTGTCATTTCCTCTGAAGGAGCCAAATTTCTTGGATAATGATACATAGTATTGAATTGGAAATTTAAATGGAAAACCAAAACTGGCATCATTTGGACATAGTTAACATAAGTTGCTCCGAGACATGTTCGGATTTGCAAAGAAAAAGAAGCAAGTGCTAAAAATGTTATGTGTTATGTTATCTGTTATAACTTATTTTCATTTCCAATATTTGTACAAACTTTGTCAGCTGATAGGTACCCCAATAAGAAATTGAGGACAACAATATTAACACTTGCACATTCAACATGTATGATTAAAAAAGTTTGCATGAGTCATTCCTATTATCACTTTGTACTTCTTTTGATGCATGTGAAATAACCGTTTAGGTTGACCCTAAGTACCATAATAGAACTACTGAATTTACACCATATGAAAATACTTGAATTCTATTGATGGAAAAATAATTGCCTCTTTTATTATTCCAAGCATCCATTGTATCTATATAATGTTCATAAACATAAAATTTTATAACTATGAGTGAAAAAAACATCTTTCACAAAGCAATAATTAGATCATACTAGCAAGCCAACAACCTTCAAATTATTAATGACACCATTTCACAAAGATGTAGATAATGGGCATTTCACACGTGACTCAATCTTGATAGAACCTAAAATTTTAAATGATTGGTTTCATGTAAATGTACTCCACAACATGCTATATTGTGATATGGGTATGCACATATTTTCTCAAGCTCCACACAAAAGAATGTTTGATAACTAAGAACAAATATTTATGATGTTGCTTGTTTACAAATTTGAGAAAGCCTCAAGGGTTAATATCAAAATCTAGAAATTTTGTTTCTTGGTGGAATGTGAGACATTCTTGGATTTGTATAACACTTCAATGCTTGTTCGGATCTAGGTAAGTGAGAATGAATAGAAGCTTTCTATCATTGTTCTATATTGGAATCCCAATCTCTCTAAGTTATCAAAGGCACGTTAAAACCTGATTAGACTAAGGGAAAACATATTCTATTGCCAAACTTTAACCTTAAAGGGAAGTGCACTACACTTGTTTGATACTTCCACACATTTTGAGGGCATGCCAATAGAAATGTCATTTTTGTTGGATACACTCACATTGGTTAGTTTTAGAAAAGTTTTCTTTGTCAAATATGTTGTTTTCATGAAGTAATATTTCCAACCAAGAGGATAAAGACTTGGCATGTCTAGGACATAGTGGTGTTATTTCTTGCCTGTATTTGTGATTTATTAGTATTCCACCACTATAAATTCATTATGTAGTTGTCCGTTTAGTAGTATATTACAACAATGACTTGTTAAAGGAAAATGATTCTAGTTTTTTTTAACGTTATAAATTGGAAGGAAATCTAGCTTTGAATTAGAAAAATGGAATATATTATGAAAATATGTTTTTTGATCAAATATAGGCCCGTTGCCTGATCATTAAAAAAAAAAGTCACGAAAATAAGCAATGATTTTGGACACGATGAATTACACAACTCTCTAGCTCAAAAAGAGGTTAGCATATTCAGTTTTGTTCACATCAGAGAAAAATGAACGAGTAACCTTAAGTGTGCTTTGAATATTTATAGAATAATTTTAGAGATTTTAAATGGAAATTGTGTGTGCTAATCTTGCTCAATTGATTACAGGGAAAACAAGGGGCATACATAATTTGTTGGCTTATGGGAATTGGATTCCTTTTCCCTTGGAATAGTACATTGATAATTGAAGATTACTATATTGAAGCTATATTCCCGGTTAGTATCACAATTTACAAAGTCTTGTCTTATTATTTTTTAGTTTCTTGTTGTAATCTTGTGTCAGCAATACTTTGCTCCACCCGTTAGATTTCTACTAACCAGTTCTATTGTTGAAGTGTCACTGCTTCTTAGAGATAACTAGAGGAAATGATACAACTACAAAAGTGGAGCATGAGACATTCTTAGTATAAATTTATAGCTCTATTGTGTTTATTTATGACATTTATTTGATTTTCTTATACAGGTCATTTGGCCACATAGTGGCCACTATTTCCCAGCTAAAGAAAACTTTTTTGAGTTTCTTGCTTTTATGGGGGAAATGACATTAACAATATTGTTGATGTTGAGGTATATATCGTATAAATCCTTTATAGTCTACTTTAGTTTATATTCCAATGTTCATCGACTTTCATGTCTTATACTATGCATTGTAACTTTTTTTGTTTTCTTTTTGCAGAAAATGGACTCAGTATTGATGGTAAGAAGCAAGGATTGAAGAAATATGGAAACAATAACACTAGAGTGACAAGGAGAGAAGTTAAATGGTCTAGTGGTACTCGTAGAGCCAATATCTCGCATACGACACACACATAAATATTGATGGTCAAGTTTTCGGAGTTGGTGAATTCACTTGCAATTCCTTGGCAAGATAATGAAATGTTTTGAAGTGATGAACAATATTTTATCTGTAAATTCTACTCCAACCAATATTAAGTTGGAAACTCATATTTTAATACTTGACATTTTATATAATATAATTTATGTGGTTGGAATTATTTATAGTTGCACTTGATATTACTTAGTATTGTAATTAACATATGTAACTTTGCGTTTTCATATTAGATGAACATGTAAATTGTACGACATTTTTTTTAAATTTAGTTGCAAAATCATACTAATTAATTTATGTTAATTAATAATGAACACATAAAATCAATCTAAAACTTTTAAAATAGTAGTTTATATTGATTAATGATGAAAACAAATAAAATGAATATACTATTAAATTAGTCATTTATAATGATTATTAATGAAAATAAACTACTAAATTAGTCGTTTATATAATGAATAAATGACTACTTCAAATGATAAATTTGTGACTACAAATGACGACTAAATTTTGCATATATACGACTATTAGTAGCTAATTTACAGTATCTTATAATGCGACTAAAATTTAGTCATATTTCTTTGGTCATTAATTGGTTTCAAACGATGACTAAAATTTGCATATATATGACTATTAGTAGCTAATTTACAGTATCTTATAACACAACCAACATTTTGGTCATATTTCTTTGGTCATTAATTGGTTTTCTTGGGTGATCATATAGTAATATATTTTGTTGTATATTTGGTCATTAATTGTCACAATTAATAACCAAATCACAGATTAAATCAATGAACAAATTAAGAACCAAATCAATGACTAAATTAATGATCAAATCAATGATTAAATTAATGACTAAATCAGTAACTAAATTAATGACCAAATTAATGACCAAATATACAACTAGACAACAAAATTGAGATAATCAATTAATGACTAAGCTAAAAACGACCAAAAGTTGGTCACGTTATAAGATACTGTAAATTAGCTACTATTGGTCACCGACTGAAAAATAGTCATTTATATGCAAATTTTAGTCGTTTTTTTAGTAACTAATTAGCCATTTTGTACTAGTGTGTTTTTGATGACGCTATATGCCTCTTAATATATTTTTTTTCAAAATATAACGATTTAAGGCCATTATTGTGGAGTATTTTTTATGATATTTCCAAGGCCATATTGGTTATAATCAGTCAATTTTTTAAGAAGTAATTAGTGTGTATCATTTCCCTCAAGTAATCACTAGTCGAATAGAATTTTCCTATGAGTCAACGCATGATTCATATCTATTAAGTTTATTATCTATAAAATTCCCTTTAGATAAAGTTCCACTAGTGTGTATAGGAAATATAATATTTAATACATAATCAAGCTCTGCCAATTCTATTAATGAGAAATACCTAACACTCCTCAACAATCCGAGCACACCTTAAATTAATGCTTTGTCACACACTAACATTTCTTAGCACCTCACATGTCTTGGAACATCTTTGTACCTAGAACATCTTGTCATGAAACTAATGCCCAAGCATATGGTGGCATGCGCTAGCACAACATGGAACTCTCCTAGCATGTGTTAGCATGCATGTAGTCCCTAGCATGCCCTTAAACACCTTGGATGAATGCATTGACATAAATTAGCACTTGGCACACAATGCCACTTGGAATGTATTGGGACCTATTATTAGTGTGACTAGCATGTCCCTTTTGAAAAATATAAAGTAATGAATTACTAATCCTCTTATGTGTTCATTTCCTTACATTTTGGCTTGGTTCTTCCTTTGGTTGCCTTGACACTTCTTGACACATATTGACGTACCCTGGCACCCTGTACATTCTTTTTCCTAGAGAAAAAATCGTAATTTTACTACTGCAGGTGAGTACAAAATTAAAATAAGAAGCACATAAAAACTGTGATCTAGAAGAAAAAACCCAAAAGTTTGTAGTCAACCCTTTGGGTAACAGTCTAAAAAAGACATTTGTAAGAAAACCATGTGTAAAAACCAGATCCGGCTTTTACCCCTGACCTATCTAAAGACAAAAATTGTTCATAAAAAAATCAGTCCTAATGCTATCAACGATAAGCAGTCCAAGTTGAATATCCGTCCAAAAACTGCAGTGTTATATTGATCCAGCAATCACCGAGGTTTCCAACCTAAGACACCACCGAGACAATCCCAGAACACTGCCCAGTCAAGAAAAAATTCCATTTGAAACAGCCAGCAGAAAAATTTAAAGAGCTTAATCCGCAACATTTAACAAAAAAAGGATTCACCACCCAAGGGAAATGCATATGTTCCAAGTGTATCAGATGGATGATAACCTAGCCCACTACAGTAGCCCAACAAAGTGATAAACCAAAACAACAGAAAACACATCCTCCATCTTACATTCTGTTATAAAAAAAGGGGCGCCAACACCACCAGGAGATAGCGGCCTGAGGAAATTAAAATTACAGGCCGATAGAAAAAAACATAGACAACTCAATCGAATAATAAGGGATGAAAAAATTCTCTGATTTCTCCATCCTTGTGTTCTCTAACCCTCCAGATTCCCACAGCCTGCAGAAGCCCCATCTTGGAAGCCCGATCCGCCTCACCATTATTTTCTCTATAGATATGTTGATAGGAGAAAGAAACAAAAGAATGGAGGAGCTCCTGAATAGAGAGTAATAGGTTTTGTAGATGAAGAAATTTGCACTGTTGTATACCATTGATCCAACTTATCACATTCATTGAGTCCCCATGGAAGTTTATCTTCCTGCAACCTTTCTCAACAGCAACAACAGGAGAATCTTGAGGCTTAGCAATTCAGCAAAGTTGTTTGAGCCCTCCCCAAACCAAACTAAGAGCTCAAAAAAATGAGATACTGAAAGATAAATCAGAGCCCCTCTGCCACAAACATTCTGTTGCGCTGCCCCATCAAAGAAACCCCAAGGTGTCCCCCTATCAATCTCCAAAAAAAGTAGCTCCCTCTGATTAGCAACACGAATATGATAAGGAAAGGCAGAGTGTAAACCAATAGTCATGGCACCGATGATCTCTAGAGAACTAACAACCTCATCAAATAGAAGTCGATTACGAGCCAACCAGCAACCCCAAATGACAAGGAGAGGCAGGGCTTTAAGATTAGGCTTAGCATTAGACACCCACCACGAGTCCCATGCATGAGACACAGTTAAGCCCTCCCATCTACAGGGGAGGCCCAATAATCTAGAGCATTCCAACCATACCCCTTTCATGAAAGGAAAACTGAGGAAGAGGTGGTTGATAGATTCCTCATCTGATTTGCAGAGACTACACTAGCCAGGGCCTTGAAAGCACTTTCGTTGCAGATTATCCCAGGTAGGGACTTTATTTTCTAAGACACACCACATAAAGAGGCGAGTCTTGGGAGGATTTCTGAGCTTCCAAAGCTTCTTCCACCACCAATGCCCATCCCCCAAAAAAACCCCAACACTCAGTTTTAAGCAGCCAGCCCGCAGAGAGTAGATCCCCGAAGGATCAAAATCCCAAGCAATCCTATCCTCCCTCTCTCGAAGAATAATATGTGCATGTTTTAAGGCTCGAATGTAAACAACCAATTCCCTCTCATCATGTGCATCCAGCCCCAAATATGAGGCCAAAATCCAAGACTGAAGCCCTGGCCTTCTTTGAACTAGATCTGCAAGATGGGAAAGAAAAGTAATCCTCCACTATCTTAAAGCCTCGATCGTACGCCCTGGAAGGAGGTGTTGTAGTACACTTCCCATCCAAGGATCCTCACCAACACAAAGCTTCTTGCCACTACCCACATTCCAAACCAGATTAGATTCCAAAATATGAAAGGATTTAACCAAAGCCTTCCAAATCACCGACCCACCCTCAAATTTTTTCCTAGGATTCCTAATCCAATACACAATAGAAAAAGGAGCTATGTATTTTTGGGAGATCACTTGGGTCCAAAGACTATCAGCATTAATGAGCCTCCATCCACCCTTTGTAGCAAGAGCCTAAGCAAAGAGAAAAATATTTTTCAATCCCCAACCTCCCATCACTTTTGGTACAACTATTTTCTCCCATCGAACCCAAGGGGTCACCAACGAGTCCTGCTTCCCACTCCAAATAAATCTAAAGCGTATCCGCCTGGCTACCTCCAAAATACCTTTTGGAATCCAAGAAAGTGACAACCAATATACCGAGACAGCCTCCAAAACAGACTTCACTAAAATCAATCTCCCGGCTCTTGAAATCCATTTATGACTCCAAGCTCTTAATCTCTTTTCCAGTTTTTCCAACAGCCATCTCCAATCTTGTTTTCTGTAATCGTTTGGTTTTAAATGGAAACCCAAATAATTCAGCCCATCATCCAAACCAGCAGAATTATAAGGAAAGATCCTCATAAACTCAAGCCTCTCCTCTTCCCTTAAACGATGAGTAGTAATTGAAGACTTTTCAGCATTCACTTCCATTCCTGTGGCCTTGGAAAATAGGTCCAAAATCTCTCCTATAGTATTCGTATCTCTCACCGAACCAGAGCAGAAAATTAATACATCATCAACGAACAATAGATGTGTAATGTATAAATTTGGAGCTACCTTAATACCCTTCAAAGTACCCTGTCTCTTGGCATTCTTAAGAGCCCTGCTCAATCCTTCCGCAACCAATAAGAACAAAAGTGGAGATAGTGGACAACCCTGGTGAAGACCTCTTTCAGCATGAAAAAAGGGGGAGGCAGCCCCATTAAGCAAAACAGAGAAACAGACTATAGTCATACAGCTCATGATCCATCTAATAAACCCAATATCAAAGCCAAGGTGAGTCAAAAGCATACGTATATATAACCAACTTACCTGATCATATGCTTTGGAGAGATCGATTTTCAACACCGTCCCTTTGACGTTCTTGGTCTTCATGCTATGGATACCCTCTGGAGCTATTCTGATGGCTTCATGTATTTGTCTCCCTTCCAGAAAGCCGAATTGTTCACAAGATATATGAGCAGACAGCATACATTTGAGTCTTCTGGCAACTATCTTGGAGACCACTTTGTAAATACAGTTGCACAAAGAGATAGGACGAAAATCAGTCAGAGAATATGGGTTATCCACTTTTGGAATTAAGGCTATGAAATTAGAGTTGAAACAAGCTGGAATCTTCTCTGAAATTATGGTATCCTCCACTACTTTCAGCAGATCCGCACCCAACAAATCAAAAATTTCCAAGAAAAATTCTATCGACCATCCATCTGGCCTCGGGCTTCTGTCTTTTTGGAAGCTATGAAGTACCTCCTTTAATTCCTTCTCCAAAACCTCAGCCATCAAGGATCTGTTATTTTCCTCCTCCACAAACCTCGGAAATAGTTGAGCTGCTCTTATCACTTCCGTAAGAGATGCATGAACCAGAGCCTTAAAAAGGGCCTTGAAATGATCAACCCCCAACTTGGCCTTAGCCTTAGAGGAGGAATGTTAAATGCCCTGTCCATCTCTCAAGCTCCAAATAGTATTAGCTACCTTCCTACCTCGAGCATAAGCATGAAAAAATTTTGTATTATCATCCCCACATGCCAACCATGTAGCCCTACTTTTCAACCTCCAAGATTCATCCTTATCCATAAGGAGGGAGTTCCTACTATTTTCGAGATGAACAAGAGTATCTTTATCATCTTGGGACAGAAAACCCCCTCCATTCCCTTCATAGATCAAGCGAAGATATTTTTCCACCTACTTCAATTCCATGTCCTCCCTCTGTCTCTTAGCAACCGACCATTCCTTGACAGCATCCTTGATACGTTTAATATTATCAGCAAACTGATATGCCATAGAGCGTGTGCTATTAGCACTGAAAGGAATCCACCTGGAGTGAACGAGAGTTTTAAATCTCTCATTCTTGAGCCATATTTTTTTAAACTTTAATGGGCTAGGAGGCTTCCGAGGCCCAATATTAAACTCAAGAAAAATAGGAAAATGGTTCGATGCACCCCCACATCCTATCCATTGCCTGATTTGAAAAGGCCTATCGAAAACCTGCTCTGCCACCAAAAAAATATCGAGTCTCTTCGCTACTCGACCTTCCCCACATCTGTTTTTCCTCCAAGTGGGTTTCATCTTTATGGGCTCAATATCCAGCAGAAGACTCTCCTCCAATTTTTGAGTGAAGCAACCTGTCAATAAATTAGTTTGAGCATGATGACCCCAGACCTCAGACTGGCCCAATGTAAAGTTCAGATCCCCTCCCAAAATCACAGAGTCCCCCTTGTGCAAAGGGTTACCTAGGAGTGAGCCCCAGAAAGGGATCCTATCTTTATACGGACCATAAATATTAAAAATGGTAAAAGCTTCACCCAACTCCAATTCCAGAAATTTTAGACTCAGGACCGACTCCATACCCCAAGTGTTCAATGGATTGATGGTTATTTCATTCCATCCCACCACCAAACCACCCGAACGCCCTCTAACATCCAACGTCTCAAAAAACCACCTCGACATCCAGCCTTCCAATCTAGATTTGACCACATCCCCTTCTCCTAAAGTCTCTTGTAGCAGAATTATATCCAGACTATCCAGAAAAATAACCCTCAATAAGGCAGATTTCTTATGGGGACCTGCCAAACCCCTGAAATTAAAGGACATGATCTTCATTATAAACCAGGATTCAGGGGTCAGATTGATCTAAGAACCCTCTCTATTGAATTTTGTCTCCCATCGTGAACATCCATATTAGCCCTATCCTGGGCTTTAGCCAAAAAATAAATCCTTCCCCTTCCCGGAGAAGATGGGAACTTCCCCTTCCCCAGCCCACCAACACCTTTTTTTGCACTAGATCTCAGATTGTAACCAGAGACCGAAGAAACTGAAGTGACTACTGGAACCAACATACCTTCACTGGGATCTGATTCAATAGCCTCCTCATGAGTAGCTAGAAATGGAAAAGAAAGGGAAGAAAGAGGTGGACCAGCAGCAAGGAAAATCTTACACCCATCCTTCCAATTCGAGCCTGAAAATGAGACCTTGTTTAGAAAATGGGAAGGATCCCATGAGAGAAGGCTTCAATAATGTTAACACAGCCTTCATCATACTGTTAGCCACCTATAAAAATTTGTTATACCCAAAGGTGGCTAAATATGTTTTGAGCCTTCAAGGAACAATTTTTATTACAAAAACTATTGGCTCTTGAAGACTTTTAAAGGCCTCATGCCTCTGTCTAGATCTTACATCGTTGTTCCCATCTCATACTCTGAAAATTTCTGCTAAAAATCCAAGAGAAAAAACTGCTGAAAAACTATCATTTTTCCCTTTCCTCCCTACCTCAAAACTAACCTTCATTTGCATCCCTTTCTTCCATAAAAATTCCTCTATTTTTATGATTTTTCCTCTTACATTCATGAAAACCCCCTTTTTCCATAGTTAAAAAACTCACTTTTTAACTATTTCGGAACCCCCATTTCCATTTAAATCCTTGAAATTTTTCATAAAAATCAAAGTTTTATCACTATGGACTTAAGCCCCTTTGGGCTAAATCCTAAAAACCACTTCCCCTCACATGCCTATTGCGTTAAAACCAAACGCCAAGGACCCCGAGTGCTAATCGCATCGGAAAGAATCAAACGTGCAAGTCTTTGCCATACTCCAAAGACTCCGATCGCGATTAGCCTTAATGTTTACGACTCCCAATCATATTATTTTCATATAACCTTGGGCCCGCCCTCGGCGCTTAAACCTTGTGAATATTTCATTCCCAAACCCAATTTTTCTTTGTAAAGACCCAAAACCCGCCAACCCAAAGTTTTAACTTAAAACTTTAAGTCACATGTTGAAAATAATCTAATGGGTTGATCAAAGAGACCAATTGCGCAATCGCAATCGGAGAATTCGCAATGAGTTAATCAGAGAGTCCAGTCCCGCAGTTTCGATTGCGATTGGCCTTTGATTTACTAAAGCCCCAGCCATATCACAGTTCATATACCCAACGGTCCCGTAGTCTTGCGCCTCGTCGCTTTATACATATTTTCCACCTATTCTTCTCAGAATGGATCTCCGCTGTTGATCTGACTCTCAGATCGAACGGCCATCGCTCCATCGCATCGGCAATTTCCATTGCACCCTTTGTTTCTCCCCGCCGATTGCGATCTCCCGATTAGATCTGGACCGTCCACGTGTCCAGATCCAACGGCAACGCTTTTTCCCCGCCATCTGAAGCAGTTTAAACCTAATTCCGCAGGATTTCTTAATTGTTTTTTGTGTTTTTCAGGTTTTTATAATGGTTTTTTTCACTGTATTGAAGAGAAAGGCCGAAGGCCGAGAGAGACGTTTCCTACACCTTCGGACTTTTAAAAATAATCATTTACGGGTCGGATTCAACGTTTTGTCAGTGTTCCATGGGCATTGATACCTTAAAAAGCCCCGCGCGACCTGCACATCGACAAGACACTGTTCTATTCAGAACACAGTTAAAGAGTATCGATTTTTGAAGAAGGTGCAGCAGATGAAGATTGAAGACAATATTACGGGGATTACGACTAAGATGGTTATCAAAAGCCTAATCCCCGACTCAAAACACAGTTTAAAGAAAATCTAAAAGTGTTTTATCGGACAGAAAGCCTCCACCGCCACATCTGAGGCGAATTGATTCCTCAGCAACCATAAAAGCCACCTGTTGCCTCAAACCATTCAAACAGAGGCCGAATTTATTGAAGAAAATCTGATATTCGCCTCCAGCACAGCAAGGGAGTTACTCCACACAGCGTACAGAGCCTCAAAGTCAAATAAAGCTCCCACCGAGCTTTGATATTTATTAAAAAAGTTAGTACAGTGATCCACCTGTAAAATTTCTCCCTCGAGCCCCTCAAAAGGCCGAGAAGTCTCGAACCTGTATTAATTATCCTAAGAGATCTTTTCTCAGATCACCTCCTCTTTCTTCTATAAATACCTCAGAAGAAGATGAGAAGTTGTTGGTTGCAGAACT